>CM064908.1:29487808-29742808 GCA_032727855.1 Quercus ilex subsp. ballota
GTGTAGCTATCACCTTTACTCTAGGAATTGAGTGAGGCAATGTAAGGCACTTGTGGTTGTTGTATATAGATGTATGAGGAAATTGCATATGGTTACTGTGACTTCAAAAATAAAATGTTAAAAAATATAATAGATTTTTTTCAAGGATAATTGTGTTGAGTGCAATGGAAAATTCATTTAACTTTGGATGGTATATTACTGTATTTGTACTCCTGTATATGATAATTGGAGGGTAGCTCATTGGCTTTGGAATTATTTTTAAAACTATGATATAAAGTAGGGATGATGTGCTATTGATACCGGATTTTGTTCATCTTGATTTTCGTGCCAAAATTTCATTTTTCACAAAAATTATATTTTTAATCACAGGATTATGGAAATGTTTAAAACGTTGAAATTTATCCCAATTGGATGGCAGTTTATGCAATTTTCCATGTTTAAATTCAAATTTACCAAAATGCTCTTGTTGACCAATCTTTGACTAAGTTGACTGACAATCAGACCAAGTCAAAATTTTTCCCAAATGATGATTTTCATCTTTCCATGTTAAAATTAATTTCCCCAATAATTGGTTGAAATTTTGACCGCAGTTAACCCACATTTTGACACCAATTTTTATCAAAAAAAGATTTCAACATTTGAATGGAAATTTTTTTGGTCAATGTCATAGATAATTTACTTCCCTTCAGTTTGACAATTCATAGGCCCAAATCAGACTTAAAAACTAATTTTATTGTGAAAAAATGAAAAATGTACTTGCCGATTAAAATTGGCAACATTTCATCTAAGTCTAATTGTTGTTCAATTTATTGAATTATAAGCAAACGACCTTAATTAGATTGGCCCCAATAAGGTGATGTTGGAAAGGTCTCTTGTGATGAATTTCATTTTGGTGAGCTTAATTTTCTAAAATTCCATTTAATAAAAGCCAATTTACCAAAAATCCAAAAAACTAATTTACTATTGTTATTACTAGTATATAACCCGTGCATATGTATGGTACAATTAAAAACAATCACAATTATAAACATATATAAATTCAAATTATACTTTGTGTAAGGGTTACACATTTTTTAAGTTATAGATATATACATAAGTTTTACTCTCTCTCTCTCTCTCTAATTGGATTTTTTCTCAGCTTTGGTTTTAATTATATATATAGATTTATTAAATCTTGATTTCTTACCCCTTTTTCAAAAGCTTTAAGCTCACTCAATTTGAAACTTGGAAATAAAAAGCATGTACATTTAAGAAGTAGACCTTATAAGCTTTCCACTGACACCTCATTTGATCAAAACGAAGCTCAGAAGGTTCGAAAAGATTTAGTGGAAAAATAGGCCAAAGTTAAGAAAAACCAATAAAATTGCATTTTGATACTAACTTTGCATGCAGATCCTTAATTGTTCCTTAAGTGCTTTCTTGAGTTAGGAGTGTTTCTTAACATCCTTAAACAAAAGGCTCGATAAAAGAACTTCCGCATTAAGACATATTAAGTCGGGAAGATTAGCCAAAATCATGGAAGTTAATGTGTGTAGCCAACTTTAGAAGCTAATAACTTTTGGCACATAACTTCAAATGAATCAAGGCTGGAACCTATAGAAAGTACACTGTGAAATATTTCAGTGGAAGCCAATTTCATCCAAATCAAAGTTCGGAAAAGCTTTCAAATTAGTGTGCAAAGTCAATACCTGAGTATGATCAAAACTGGAGCCGAGGTAGGCTTAAAAATCAAAACTTTGCACATGCACAGCCTGAAGCTGTGCATGTTACCAACATGCACAGCTTCAAGATGCACATTTGGTCCAAAGATTTTGTTTTAAAAGCACCAGCTCCCCCTTTAGTCAGAACACACCAAAAAGTCCTCCAACCCCTCCTCTTTTATGTAAAAATCATTCTTTGAACTTAAAGTTTCTATTTTTTCTTATTAAAACTCATCTTTTCAATGCAAAGCTTCTATGTTTACATTTTATCTGGGTTCATGGATATCAAAGAGACATTTTTATGTTAGAAGCTTTGAACTTCATGAAAGGTTATATCTTTTTCTATTAAAAATGTCCCATTGATATAAAAAAAAAAAAAAAAAAAAAAAAAAAAAAAAAAAAAAAAAAACCTTTTTTATTTGTTCTTAAATACATGGGTATGGTGTTATTATAGCATAGAAAATTTACATCTTTTTTATAAAAGCTTTCATTTTTATTGCTTTCCTTATTTATCTATGCTTCTATGTCCAAGAAAGGCCACACCTTTGCCTTGTTCTTTCCTTATATGCACGAAAGGTTGCATCTTTAAGCCAAAGTTTGGGTTTTTAATGATTTAATGCGTGTTCTTCGTTTAAAGCTTAAGTCTTCGCATGAAAGTTTGTTCATTTCCCTTGTGTTCTATGTTTTTGTAGATGGCATGCTAATCTTTGTGTAGGTATGCCTACGATTAGTTAGGAAAGTTTAATCCTTAGAGTAAAGTTTCTATCTTTGGCTTAAGATTGCATGTTTCTTGAGAAGATGTAATCTTTATGACTTAAAAGGTTAAAACTTTATATTAAACTTTCCTCCTTTCCATTTTAATTCCATGTTTAAGGTTTCCTTTTATTATAATTTCTATGGCACATGTTGATTTCATTCCTTTTACTATGGCTATGTCCTTTTGCATGCTTGCTTTCCTTTCTTGGAATTTTGACGATACTTGCATATCTATAGTTATAAGTTTGATGAGGTAGCATGGTGATGTAGTCTTTTATATGTCATCCATCTTTGATAATGAATTAATATATATATATATATATATATAAATATAAACAACTGTGGTTCAATCATAATTTCAAGCTTGGCATAGAATGTCTCAAGAGGCGGTTGTGAGGTCCAGAGAGGAGGATGACGAGCTACAACGCAGCACTAAAAAAGTGAAGGAAAGCCATCGAAGGGGTTCCTCCTCCGATGACTGCTCTCCTAGATTAGATGGGGAGAGAACCTCATACAAGGAAAGACTCCTTGGTGAAGTTCGAGGTGCCTATGAACAAGTTTTTCATTTTGACAATGACATGGAGATGGAAGTAGAGTCTGATGACGAAAGCTCAGATATTGCAGTTGGAGTGGCAGTTGTGAATCTCTCAGGCAAGACGAAAGCCAGAATCCGAGCTCCATGGGTTTTTGGCAAGACAGTAGGGTACCACTTTCTCATAAATTGTCTTACGAGTCTATGGAAACCTAGTGGCCGCATAGATTGCGTCGACCTCAGGAAAGACTCTTTTTTATTCGTTTCTCTCTTCAGAGTGATTATGGAAGAGTGCTGAAGGATGGCCCTTGGTTTGTGGGGGGAAATTATTTGTCTATCAGGAACTGGGAAGCAAACTTTAGACCCTCCACGACAAATTTTTCATCTGTTGCCGTTTGGGTTTGCTTACTAGAACTCCCTATTGAGTACTATGATCTATCTGTTCTTAGGGACATTGGTAAAGCCATAGGACTAGTTCTAAGGATTGACACACATAAAGCTCCTGAAACCAGGGGGCGGTTCGCCAGAATTTGTGTGCAAATTAGTCTTGATAAGCCCCTCATCAAGCTTCTAAAGATTGGTGGCATTGAGCAACCTATGCAATACGAGGGAATCAACTCCATGTGCTTCTCTTGTGGCCGTGTAGGCCACAAGGTGGACGAATGTCCGTACACAACTAGGGCACCGGAGAAAGAGACCGGGAAACAACCAGGTGAAGACACAACGGGGCAAAAAGACAGTCATACTCCTAGTAACGAGACCTGTGGTCCATGGGTTCTTGTTTCATGAAAGAAGCAAATTATTCGGCGGACAAGGAAAGAATCAACCCAACTTTCCCCCTTTGGGCCTGACAATATAGCAAAGGAACGGCCTGTAGCCCAAGCTACAAACCCATCTGCTCCTAGGCCTGCTCCATCGGGCTTTGGATAGAAGGATGCAAAGAGTATTTTTAATGGTTTCTCTCACGGTAGTGCTTCTGCTACAGATCACACTATCTCTTTAGCTCATAAACATCAAACTCGAGGTTCGAAGTCCAAGCAGTAGTCTTGAGACTTATCTGGACATAGAGTGCAGTGAACTGCTAAATGACGGATACTTAGTCGTATTCGAGGCGACTACCCTCCTAGAAATTAAGGGAAAGAGAGAGAGATAATTTGGGTTAAAGTTCTGCATGCCTCTTATTTCCTCTTTCTCTCGTTAAATACAAACTGGATTGAATTTCAACTACAAAGAATAACCGAATCCTAAGGGAGTTCTATCACAAGATAGCTCCTTATTAAATGATAATGACAATCCTAAGATAACTCCTTATCCTAATCAAATAATAATTCAAATAACAATTCAAATAACAATTCAAACGATACTAATCTTGAGGCATTATCCTTATCAGAATTCTTTCTCTAGCCACCTTCTGTTGCAGCTACACCACTTGGCTCCACGTGGTCTTGGGACATAACATTCCGTTCCCCTAAGAGACGAATCTTGTCCTCAAGATTCAAATGAGGAAATTGTTGCTGGAGGTCCAAAAATGATTCCCAAGTAGCGTCTTCCTCTGCTGTGCCAGACCAACGCACCAGTGCATCCTGAAGGACTTTCTTCCCCACTTTGCGCCAGCGAAAATCCAATATCCTAACAGGTTCGAGCTGCAAGTGACCATCATCTTTCATTAGGGGCAGTTCCGTAGCAACGCGGTCCAAAGCACCCAATTTCTTCTTAAGCTGAGAAACATGAAAGACCGGATGAATCCGAGAATGTTTTGGAAGTGCCAAACAATAAGCTACCTTGCCCAATCGTTCCATAATCTGATATGGGCCATAGAACCGCGGGGAAAGCTTCCTGTGTCCACGAGTGCGGATAGACATCTGACGGAAAGGTTGAAGGCGGAGATACACATAATCACCAACCATAAATTCTAGCTCGCGTCGATGTCGATCTTCATTAAGTTTCATCCGATGCTGGGCTATTACCAAATTTTCTTTCAAAAGCTTTAGTATCTCATCCCGACCTTTCAATGATGCCTCCACCTGTGCAACCGCTGTAGTGCCATGTTCGTAGTTATGAATGGTGGCTGGAGCTCGACTGTAAACCGCCTCAAAAGGAGTCATACGAGTGGCAGTATGGTAGCTGGTGTTATACCAATATTCAGCCCATGGCAGCCATTGCAGCCATTGCTTCTGCTTAGAGCTGACAAAACAACGCAAATATGTCTCAAGGCAGCGATTAAGAACTTCCGTTTGTCCATCAGTCTGTGGATGATAGGCAGAACTCATGCGTAATTCAGAGCCTTGTAGCCGAAAGAACTCCGACCAAAATTGGCTCGTGAATATAGGATCCCTATCAGAAACAATGGAGTGCGGCATGCCGTGGAGGCGCACGACTTCTTTCAGAAAAACCTCTGCCACTCCCTTTGCTGTGTAAGGGTGTTTCAAGGCAATGAAGTGACCATATTTGGATAAGCGATCCACCACCACAAGGATCACAGAAAAGCCATTTGAAGATGGAAGACCCTCAATAAAATCCATGGACACATCCTCCCACACACGATCTGGGATTGGTAACGGTTGCAGTAGTCCAGCCGGGGTTAAGGAGTCATTTTTATTGCGTTGGCAAACATCACAACGCTGCACATAATCTTGAATATCCTTCTTCATGCCGACCCAATAGAAGCTGGCAGCAACTCATTTGTAGGTGCGAAAAATTCCGGAATGTCCTCCAATAGGAGTATCATGAAATTCACGGAGCAAGGCATTCTTGAACTCAGAGTTTTGAGGCAAAACCAAACGACCTTTAAACCACAACTGCTCGCCTCGAACTTCATACCCATTGTTACCGGATGGATTCTTGGACAAAGCTTCTCGCATGGCTGTTAATTTTGAGTCAGCTTGGGCTTCACGTCGAATATCCGCCAACCAAGTGGGCTGCGGGTAGGTGATGGACACGAGTTCGCCATGTAAACGAGAAAGAGCATCGGCTGCCAAATTCTCACGACCAGGACGATATTCAATGTCATAGTCATATCCCATTAACTTCACAATCCATTTTTGTTGGTCCATAGTGGAAATACGCTGCTCCAAGAGGTATTTCAAACTCCGATGATCAGTTCGAATGCGAAACCGCCGTCCCACCAAATAGTTTCTCCACTGGTTGACAGAAAGAACAATGGCCATGAGTTCTTTTTCATAACTTGATCTGCCCAAAGCTTTCCTGGAGATGGCCTTGCTGTAATAAGCCATCGGTCTGCCCTCTTGCATAAGAACAGCACCTAGACCAGTGCCTGAGGCGTCGGCTTCTACCACGAACTGTTTGGAAAAATCAGGCAGCATGAGCACTAGGGCTTGGACCATGGCTTGTTTGAGGGTGTGAAAGGCCTTCTCAGCTGCGTCAGACCAGCAGAAACCATCTTTCTTTAGCAATTGCGTGAGTGGGGCAGCAATGGTACCATAGCCACGGATGAATTTCCGGTAGTAACCGGTTAACCCAAGGAATCCACGTAAGGCAGTGGTATTAGTAGGGACCGGCCAACTCTCCATGCTACGAATCTTTTGTGGGTCTGCAGCTACTCCTGCGGCACTAATAACATGGCCCAAATATTCTACTTCTTTTTGGCCAATTAGACACTTCGAGTGATTAACATATAATTGATGCTTCAATAAGGTGCCCAAAACAATATCTAAGTGAAATAGATGCTCATTCCAAGTTTTGCTGTAAATCAAAATGTCATCAAAGAATACGAGGACATACCGTCGTAGTAGTGGTCGAAAAATATCATTCATCAAGGATTGAAATGTGGCCGGCGCATTTGTGAGGCCCAACAGCATGACCATAAACTCATAATGGCCATCATGAGTGCGAAATGCCGTCTTGTGCACATCTTCTGGCTACACTCGGATTTGGTGATATCCGGATTTAAGATCTAGTTTAGTAAAATATGTAGCGCCATGCAATTCATCCAATAACTCATCTATGGCCGGGATTGGATACCGATCCTTCACCGTTACACGATTCAGAGCCCTATAATCCACACAAAAGCGCCATGATCCATCTTTCTTTTTAACCAAGAGAACTGGAGAAGAAAAAGGGCTGGTACTTGGCTGTATAATTCCAGTGGAGAGCATCTCTTTGACAGCCTTTTCTATCTCATTCTTTTGGATGTGTGGATACCGGTAGGGCCGCACACTCACCGGGCCGCTTCCAGGCTCTAGAGGAATACGGTGGTCATGCCTACGGGGTGGTGGTAGTGTGGTGGGTACCTGAAATACTGATTGATATTTTTGCAAGAGTGCATCCAAGGCAATTGCTCTGTCCCTAGATGGCTCTGTGAGATTAACTTCTATGGAACCTCCCGAAAGTTGCATTACACCAAACTTGACGTTGTTTGATGCAAGTCTTGCAATAGATTGCAAAGACTGGTGCTCCACCGTTCCTGTGCCTTCTCCTTGGAGAACAAACCTTTCATTCTTGCACCAATATTCCATGGTGAGACGCTGCCAATCATGTAACACTTGCCCGAGACTTTGCAACCACTGTATACCTAACACAACGTCAGACCCTTGTAGATCTAGCGGGTACATATTAGTTTTGAATTTGTAGCCTTGAATCTCTAATGGTACTACCAGATAAATTTCATCACATCGTAGCCTTTCTCCATTGGCCACCATGACTTGGAAAACCGGTGCCGGTGCCTTACAACAATTCATACGCTTAGCAAATCTTAAACTGACAAAGTTATGGGTGCTGCCACTATCAATAAGGATGTGTAACCTCTTTCCATGAATCATGCCAGTAACTCGTATCGTTTGGGGTGTGTTGACACCTGATAAGGCATGGAGCGAAATTTCTGGGGTTGACTGTTCTTCTTCCCCTTGGACGAGCTCCATTGTTTCCAAATGTTCTGCTGTATCATCCATTGTCTCCAAAAGGAATATTTGTTGTCTCTTGCATCGATGCCCTGGACCAAATCTCTCATCGCAGTTGTAGCACAAGCCTTTCTCTCTTCGAGCTTGCATTTCCGCCCATGAAAGTTTCTTGAACATTGGGTTTGAAGGTCGAACCCCAAATGTGGGTGGTATTGCGGGTTTAATTGGTGTTGGTGTGGGAAGCAGAGAAGGTTTATATGGTGGTTGTTGTGATGGGAAATATTTAGGTGGTGCTGCTATGGAGGATGTGCGCTTCAGCCTCTGAATTTTATCTTCCTGTAGCCGTGCTAAGCTTGTGGCGTGAAGCAAGGAGGTAGGGCGGAAGAGCTTAACTTCTGTCCGTATCTCCTCCTTCAATCCGCCCACGTAGCTGCCCACCAATGCTTGTTGGGGCCATCGACGAACACGAGCAGCCAATCGTTCGAACTGCGTTTGATACTCACGCACCGTGCCTGTTTGATGTATCTTAGCCAAAGCTTCATCAAAATCTTCATAGTCGGAGGGCCCAAAACAGATGCACAAGGCTCGAGTAAATTCCTCCCACTGCACGTTTGGCTGCGACTGCTCATACCATTGGTACCACTGCAAGGCGTCATCTTGCAGATGAAAAGATGCCAAGAGCACCTTCTCGTTTGGTTCGGTTCTCTGATAGTGAAAGAATTGTTCAGCTTTGTAAATCCATCCTGTTGGGTTTTCCCCATCAAAGCGAGGAAAATCCAAGCGCGAAAATCTGGTTTGTAGGCTGCCGTATTGAGTGCCTCGACTTTGTCCTCCGGAACTTTCTCCAATCTCATGATTCTGATTGATGGAAACATTGTTGCGGTCACCGTTGTTGTTGGTCTCGTCCAACCGTGCGCCCTTTTCCTCCAAGGCTCTACTTATTTGGGCAACAGCACTGGTGAAGGCATCGAGTCCTGCCTTCACAGTAGCGAACTCCTCCTTTTGAGACTCAACCTGTTGCCGGATAGAGTGGGTGCTAACCTCCAAGGCCGACAATCGGTCATCATTGGTGGTTGATCGTGTATGGGGTGGGTTGTTTGCCATTTGGCTCTGATACCAAATGCAATGAACTGCTAAATGACGGATACTTAGTCGTATTCGAGGCGACTACCCTCCTAGAAATTAAGGGAAAGAGAGAGAGATAATTTGGGTTAAAGTTCTGCATGCCTCTTATTTCCTCTTTCTCTCGTTAAATACAAACTGGACTGAATTTCAACTACAAAGAATAACTGAATCCTAAGGGAGTTCTATCACAAGATAGCTCCTTATTAAATGATAATGAAAATCCTAAGATAACTCCTTATCCTAATCAAATAATAATTCAAATAACAATTCAAACGATACTAATCTTGAGGCATTATCCTTATCAGAATTCTTTCTCTAGCCACCTTCTGTTGCAGCTACACCACTTGGCTCCACGTGGTCTTGGGACATAACATAGAGGAGGTCAACTAAGGAACCTCTCTGAAGGGGAAAAGCAAAGCCCGATTCCAAATGACAGCGATACTTCTTATCTGCCAAAGCAGACGCCACCGCCGCTCCTAAAGGCTACCTCGGGTAGGCTTCGTATTTTCACTATTGAAAGCTCCTTGAGCCTGAATTGGACATGCCAGCTTTTTCGATCCACCCTCCATCCATAGAGGGCGAGAAGAATACCAACATGACCATTTCATCAGGTGATGACACAAGCCTACCATCGACTCAAAATCCCTTGTATGATATTGCTAAGTAGAACCCTATTCCTGAAGAGACCATGGAGGATCGAATCTCCTCAGCTTGTCACAATGTTTCCAAAGCTACCTTGAAAGGTATTAATCCCAGACTTAGGCTCAACAAGAAAGGGGGTGAGGAGAAGCCTAGCTTTGGTTTTGCCCCGACTGGCCAAACCGTGAGTCAGGAGGTAGAATTATGTGATGCCCTCAGGAGGCCAATGATGGGAATGCTATTGGGATGCTGTGCAAGGACGAAGGTGAGACACTTGCCTCTGCGTGAGTTCCTTCTCTCCTTTCCATCTATTTTAATTTTAAAAATGAATGTCTTAATATGGAATTGTCGGGGTGCTCTCAACCCCTCTTTTCAAAACATTATAAATGATATGGTCCGCTCACATTCCCCTGCTATCATGATTATCACTGAAACAAAGACTAGTGGTTCTCAAGCTAAGGAGATCACAGATAGACTTCATTTTAATGGAGCTATCCACACAAATAATATTGGCTTTACGGGTGGATTATGGGTTCTCTGGGATTCTAAGCAGATTGAAGTCTCTGAGTTGTCTTCTATAAAGCAGGAGATTCATTCTATGGTGAAGGATTTGTCCTCTAATTCCTCCTGGCTTCTGTCTGCAATCTATGCCAGCCCAGGTATGTAGAGAGACTCCTTCTATAGGATAATTTATCCACTGTAGTTGGGCTACATTCCCTTCCATGGGTCATCGCGGGAGATTTCAATGAAGTCCTCCTTGGAGAAGAAAAATATGGTGGGCGACCAGTGAATGTTTACAGGGCGCTAAACTTCCAGGAGTGTCTAAATAATTGTGGTATGATTGATTTGGGCTTCTCAAGCCACATATTTATTTGCTCCAATTGTCGCCCTTTAGCTTAACTCGTCCAAGAGAGAATTGATAGGGTGTCCGTTAATGTTGATTGGAATTTCCTTTACCTAGAACCACGGGTTATACATCTGGAAAGAACCCACTCCGACCACAACCCCATTGTTTTTTCCTTGAGGCCTGAGCATGGGGCAAATTTTCCTCAACCTTTTAGGTTGTAGCCAATGTGGCTATCTCACCCACCTTCCCTGAAGTTGTTAGAGATGCCTGGTCAAGTACTACTTCCTTATCTAATGCTATATCCTCTTTCACAAATAAAGCCAGGATATGGAATAGGGATCGTTTTGGGAACATCTTCCATAGGAAAAAGAGGATTTGTGCTAGGCTAAATGGAATTCAAACTGCTCTTACAAACAACCCGAATTCCTTTCTCATAAATCTTGAGAAGTCTCTTTTAACAGAACTGGAAATAGTTTCTAACTTGGAAACTGAATTCTGGAGTATGAAAAGCCGCATATCCTGGGTCGTTGAGGGAGATAGAATACCGCATTTTTTCATACCTCAGCCTTTATTAGAAGACGAAGAAATCACATTTCTAGCATGAAGGATCATATGGGGAACTAGCTGAATGGAGAGCATGACATTGCTAACTTTATAAGACAGGGGTTTCTTGATCTCTTTACATCCTCCCAATGTAGTGTTGTGCTCAATGAGTGGCAGCCTCCTTTTTGGCACTGCCAAATTGCAGAAAAGGATAGATCTCAGCTTAAGGTTCCGGTTAATGACAGTGAAATTTTCGAGCCTCTTAAATCCCTCAAGCCCTATAAAGCTCCAGGGCCAGATGGACTCCATGCGGGGTTTTCAACGATTCTGGCTCATCGTAGGCAATTCAGTGAAGGAGGAAGTCAAAGAAATTTTCTGCTAAAGGAAAATTTCGGATTATCTCAATAAAACTTTGATTACCCTCATTCCTAGGTGCAAAAACCCTGAGTCTCTCAACAATTATCGCCCAATTAGCCTCTGCAATTTGGTCTACAAGATAGTGACAAAAATCATTGTTGCTCGTATTCAACCTCTGCTGACTAGCCTTGTCTCCCCTTTCCAAGCTACCTTCGTTCTTGGCCGAAAAGGAATAAATAATGCCATCATCATGCAGGAATTAATTCATTCCATGTCAAAAAAGAAGGGTAAGACTAGGGATATTCTTTTGCTTTTCAAGTTCCCAAAACACCTCATATCCCTTATCATGAGTTGTGTATCCTCAACGACCATATCTGTGCTCTTTAATGCTGGTGACCTCAATCCTTTTTAACCTTCTCGGGGTATAAGACAAGGGGTCCCCCTCTCCCCTTATCTTTTCATATTATGTATGGAAGTGTTGAGTGCTTTCATTGTGGAAAAATGCAAAGAAAAGCTGTGGGATCCGATTAGGGCCTCTAGAGGTGGTATTGCTTTCTCCCATTTATTCTTTGCAGATGATCTTGTATTATTTGCTAAGGCAAATAAAAAAAATTGTAGGGCTGTAAGAGATGTTCTTGATACCTTATGCTACTTATTGGGACAAAAGGTGAGTGTCGAAAAATCTCCTATTTTCTTCTCCCCAAATATCCCACCAAGCATTAGGGAAGAGCTTTGTAATATCTTGGAGTTTCGGTCTACCCCTTCCTTGGGAAAGTATCTTGGGTTTCCTATCAAACACTCTTTGAGACCCCAAGACTTTGGTACCATAATTGAGCGAATGCAGAACCGTCTGGCGGATTGGAAAACCAATTTACTATCCTTTTCTAGTAGACTTGTCCTTACCCAAGCAACCATCTCTACCATACCAAATTATTCTATGCAGTGTGTTGCCCTGCCGTCCAAAGTGACTTATTGTGTGGACAGACTATGCAGAAACTTTCTATGAGGCTCTGTGGACAACAAGAGAAAGCTCCATTTCATAAGTTGGAAGAAAATCACTAAACCCAAGCAAGATGGAGGTGTCCGTCTCCAAGCAACAAAAGAGAAGAACATAGCCTTGCTTACAAAACTCAATTGGAGGTTTCACTAGGAGAAAGATTCTTTATGGGCTCGTGTTCTTTCCAACAAGTATGCTAGACATAGTAGGCAATCCTTAACCAATCGCAGAACCTGCTCTCCCATTTGGACTGGCCTCAAGAAGGGAGAACCTATATTTAAAAAAGGTATTAAATGGATAGCAAGTAGAACCAGCACTCTGTCATTCTCGTATGATAAATGGTTGAATGAAGGTCCTTTGAGAAGTTTGATAGTTGGTCCTCTAACTAGAAGGGAGGAGGGTCTTCTCCTCATGGACGTTGTAAATGATAACCGCTGGAGTTTGGAAGAATTATCCTTTGTCTTTCCAGGTACTATTTTCCAAAAAATCAAAGCAACCCTATCCCCTTTGCTATAGCTGGTGTGGACCGAATCTCCTGGTTTTCATCTCCTAATGGAGATTTTGGCCTTAAAGAGACATATAACCTGGCTTGTTTGATAGATGACCCTTCCCAGCCAACCACTTCATAGGCAACTAGATCTGGAAAATTAATGCTCCCCCAAAATCAAATGCTTTATTTGGAAATGTTGGCACCAAAGCATTCTAGCTCGAGCAATCCTCGTTGCAAAAGGTCTGAACATTGACTCTTCATGCCCTCTCTGCAACGATACATCGGAGACCATTTTGCACATATTGCAAGATTGTCCCACAGCTAGAAGGTTTTGATATTCTTTCCTTTCTTCCATCCGTGCAAATTTATTCTATGGTTCAAACTTGTCAAGTTGGTTGCGGATTAACTGCAGGTCACAGCAACCTTCTACCTCTAGTATTCCTTGGGGAATCATCTTTCCTTTCGGAGTTTGGAGCCTTTGGCTGAACTGTAACAGGGTAATATTTAGAGATGGATCCCCCCAGAAGTCAGTCCACTCTGACGCCATGACTAAAGCGTTAGAGTTTGCCTTCCTAGGCTTAAATGGAAAGATGAGACCCCCTCTGACCATTATCCAAGTTAGATGGATCCCACCTCCAAACAATTGGTTTAAATTGAGTACAGATGGGTCTTCTCCAGGGAACTGGGGGCGTGCTGGTGGGGGAGGTATCATTAGAAACTCCCATGGGGATTGGGTTTGTGGATGTGCTAGATCTGTTGGGTACATGACTAGCGTAGCAGTAGAGTTATAGGCGTTTCGGGATGAAATTAACATGTGCATTGACCTAAGACTTGCTACTATGGAAATAGAATTAGACGCGAAATTAGTGGTGGATCTTTTGCAGAAGGATGCGGGAAGCCTTACTGGGAATGATGTAATATTAGTAGATTGTAAGGAATGTCTCAAAAGAATTCTGAGAATTAAAATTCAGCACTGTTTTAGGGAGGCCAACAAGTGTACTGATACACTTGCTAGGGGAGGCGCTCTTTTGTCTCAAGATTTCATTGTTCTCTCTACCCCACCAGCAGATGTCACGCTATTAATCAGCTTCGATGCTGTTGGGACCATGTATGAGTGTCTTTGCTCTAATGTTTGTATTTTTTAGTTAATGAAATTTCTCCTGTTTACCAATATATATATATATATATATATATATATGAGTTTTCAAAAAAAGAAAAGAAAAGAGTTTTCCAAATTATATGTATGTACACATATATACATAAGAATAATAGTCTTTTATAAAGCTTGTTTTTAAACTTGGGATATTTCTACCAATAAGTGTTCTTAAGCTTTTCAAAAATAAAAACCCATATGACCCTTTTTTAAGCCTTTCAATTTCATTTTTGGAAACTTTTGAAATTTTAAAACCCATGTGATCTTTAATCATTTCCCATTTAGTAACCTTTCCAAAAATACAAAACCCATTGCATTTTTAATCCTTTTTCTTTTAGGAATCTTTAAAAACACAAAAACCAATGAGACTTTTTATTCTCTCTCTTTTTGGGAATCCTTTCAAAAAAATGTAAAACCTATGGATTTTTCTTTAATCCTTTTCCTTTTTAAGACTTTTTTTTTTTGTAAAACTAAAAATAAAAACAAAAAAATATATAAATCATATTCTAGGAAAGAACACAAAGAACATGAATATGTTCTTCTGAAAAAAAGATTGGAATAAAAAAAATCATTTTAATTAAAAGAAAGTAAAAAAAAATTTGAAAGAAAGTTACATTTTTTTGTTTTTTTTTTAATTTTTTAAAATTAAAATTGGGGAATTAAAATTTTTTTGTTTTATTTTTTTTAATTAAAATGCTGATGTGGCATTTAAAAAATGCCAACTAAATTTTTTTAATAATATTTTAATGCCCATGTCAACGTCATGTCAGCAAGTATGTCACTCTGTTTGCCACATAGGACTTTTCTGTTAGTGGGTTGACGGCAAGGACTAAAACGGAAACGATTTTCTGATTTCAGGGATTGAGGTATACGCAAAATCAATTTAGGGACCAAAATGAGAATCGGCCCAAAATGTAAGGACCAAAAGTGTAATTTCACCCCCCCCAAAAAAAAAAAAAAAACTATGAGCTTTTCACAAAAATCCTTTTAAGAGATATTTTTGTAGATTAAAAACTCCTAGGGTTTTTATTTTGGGTGTTTTAAAATGTGATGCTTTGCCCATGGCTTAAATCCATTAAATCCATGGGCACCCTAAAACCTAAACATAATCCCCTCCCCTTTAATTGACATCTTACTTTTTTTTATCTTTGCATGAAAATAAATGTGAGACCTAGAATGTTTTAGTTTATGTTTAAATGGGTGAGGTACATTCCTTTTCTCTTGTTTAAATACATCATTCACATGTCATCTTAGGGTAGATTACATGTTATCCTAGAATAATTTATATGCCATTCTTTTATATTCCTTCTTACATGTCATCCTAGGATAGATTGCATGTCATCTTAGGGTATATTACATGTCATTTCTACATATGTCACACTATGATAGATCACATGGCATCCTAAGATAGGTTTTATCATGCTTTATTTCACATGAACATGCATATCTTTTTGAACCAAATGCCAAATATGTTAGTTGTTATTTAAAAGAGTGAGATTTAAGATTAAATTCAAAACGAGGTACTATCCTTTTGATAGGCATTATGGGGTGTCTAATACCTTCCTCTCTATTCAAGTTTGGATACTTTGTCTTTCTCTCTTGATATAGAATTTTTTAGATATTAAAAGCACTTACATCAGTTTCACCAATTTAATATTTCAGCAAAAATTTATTTAAACTCAACCGAAACAAGTGTGCATTAGCCTCACTAAATTAACTAAATTTTTTAAAAAGAATAGTTTCATCGCTACATGTAGTGAGCCTTTATTCTCACTACATTAAATTTCAATGTTGATAAAGTGTTAGGCTGATATATTTGTATGAAAATATATAATAGATAGCTAAACTAGCAAAAGTATAGTTTTTTTGGATTAGTTTTGCTAAATATTTGATGAGACTAATGTGAATACTTTAAGAACTTTAGAATAATTTCTTAGTTTGAGATTTTGAATGTTGTGAAAAAAGAAGTAAAAAACCCATGTATTTGGGTACTCTCTCTCTCTCTCTCTCAATATAGAACATCTGAGTTGTCAATTATTGGCAAGACATTTTTTTAATTGACTATGATGGAAGATATTTGGTCATCATCTTGTCAATTGGATTATCAATGGATTTTCTATTATCTCATGTATGTATTAAAAATGTTACTAAAATTTAAATGCAGAAGGTTTAAGAAAGTATAATTTATTGATCTTAAATTCAAATCCAAAGCAAATTTAGGTATTCAAGCAATGAAATTTCAAATTCTTCATTGTATAAAATGACTCAAACAAAGAATTTTAAAATCAATAGATTTCAAATTAGGACATTTTAAATTAGTTGATTTAAAATTCAAATCTAAATCTTGCTATCTAAACACAATCTTGAGGGGCTTTTGGACATGCATGCATTTGGAGATTAGTCATCCTAGGCAAACGAACCCGTCATGTGGAGGGCATGTCATCTTGGATGTTTTCCATAAGAACGGAGAGGCCATTTATTGTGCTAGTAGGCCGTCCAAGGGAGATGACCCATCAAACTCACTATCATCCAATTATTTAAATGATTACTCTGGTGTGTTTTTAATCACATATGATTTATTTAATAAGTATATAACTTATTGAAATGACTAAAGTGGTGATATGATTAGAAGACATAGATAATCATCCAAATCTTTACGTAAGGGATTCAAACAAATTCTTCCAAATTTCTAGTTTTAAAAAAATTCTTTATACAGATCTTAATTAGTTGTGCCTGGCCAGTTAACCTAAGCAGTTCAAATTATAATAGAGTCTATTAAGCAGATATCGTGTGTCCCACAAGTCGGGGCTGTCCAGATGAACCTAGATTGAGTCTTTTATCTTTTTCTACTTTTTTATTTATTGCATCCGTGTCGTGTGTATTCGCTGTGGACTAGTGGTTACAGCTGAGCAAAAATAAAATAAAACACGAGTGTAGAAGAAAGAAGACAAAAGACACAGCAGCCGATGATAATTACACCATTCACAGTTTGAAGAAAATCAAAGGGCTCTAATAAAATATGGGCTCAGACACGGCTACGCAGTCATGTCACTCTTTTAATCAAAAATTAATTCAGAATTGCCGAAAGGTGAAGACTGAAAAGGATCCTTCGCCATCCATCTTAGGTATACTAAACAAGGATTAGGTATATATACTAAGAAAAGAGCATGTAATTAAATTATACAAGAACACAAGTTAGTGAGTCATTGACGCAAAATGCAGAGAGTGCATTACAAAGGTTGGCAAACAGCAATAACAATTAACATTATATTATTGTTAGAATTATGTGATTAAATGATTAAATTTACTTTTTATGGTATCAAAGCATGAGATCCAAAGTTCGATCTCTATCTTCTCTACTCTATCTCCCATTTAAAATATTTTGTATTAGGCCTCACTTATTAAAATGAAATTTAAGCTTACACCTGAAGGGGAGTGTTAGAATTATATGATTAAATAATTAATTTTACTTGTTAAGTTTTTGAGAGAATCGATAATTTACCCCTAACCATACAAAAAGGCTGTGTCATTTTCCAACATGTTTAAGCATGTAACAGCACGACACTTGGTGCAATTGCATTCGTGCATTGTCAAAAGTGCAAAGTCTGCTTCTTGGCGGTGTCAATTGACAAAGATTTGCAGAGTACAATTCTGATGTGAAGTGTGGATAACCATGATAAAGGTAACAAATATCAGCCTGTAGAAAATGTATTTATACACGTTTAGATAGGTAAAAGGGAAAAAAAAAAAATTTGGTCTCTTTTTGCACAAAAGCTATCAATCCACTTATACAGCTCACTAGCAGCATTCCGTTCTTCGAATCATTAATTAAGAATATCCGATTTGGTTAAAATGAGTATAAATGTATAATGGCTAAGCTATGGGCTCCGAGGTTTAGGTTGTGAATGTGATAGGTGACTCACCATCTTTTTTGTTACTCGGTTTGTAAACTTTTTTAGTTTACAATATTGTTTGTTGGATTGCTTTCTGCAACGTAACTGAGTTAATTCTTCCATCTCTTTCTTCCCTTCTTAAGTTTTTGTCCTTACAATGGAGATAGGTCTAGGCCTCTTTCACTTCAATAAGATATCCATATTTATCCAAAAAAGGAAAAACCGCAGAAGAAGAAGAAGAAGTTGCAATAGGTGATTCATGACTCAATTGCACATTGGCTCTATAGAAGTACCTTATTAGTTAATGTTATTAGGATGATTATCAAGTGTAATTCTTTAAAAAAAAATTTCTACTATCTTGTTCTAATGGAAAAAGATATTCTTCATTTAAAATTGATATATTTTATTATTATTTATTTATTTTTTGAGAAAATATTTTATTATTATTTAGATTAAATATTATAAATCTAAAGGGCATTCATTGTCATATTGTTCAAAATTTAAATAAAAAGCCATTCTATATACTATGAGATTTAAGAAAAAAAATCTTTTCTTGAAATTGACAAGATTCTATTCATATATGTTTTGGATTGTAAGAAATTGATTTCTAAAAAAGTCCCATTATTTCATATTAAACACAATTATTCTAATCAATGTGAAAATTATTGATCAAATGGAGATGCTAATGGCAAGAAGATTATACTAGGTATCTTAAACAACTATTGATGTTTCGTTGTATTTTATGTTCTGTTTCTTTCGACGTAAAATATTTTCATTTTACCACGTTTGGTTGTATTTCTGAAAATGCAAAAAAAAAAAAAAAAAAAAATTATTTTCAAGTGTTTTGTTTCATAGCAAATTGAAAAAAATTTCCCAATCTCACATCCAAGCAACCACTACGGGTTTTGGAATAAACCAACCCACCACCACTCCGACACTCCACTGACCACTCAAATCCACATATTGGGGAAGAAAAAAAAGAGAGACCAAGGCCAGCTAACCACCCACCATAACCCACAAACCCAGCCACCTCTGTGACCCATAAACCATCCCAACCACCCAAAAACCAAGCCACCCACTACAACTCAAAAACCCAGCCATCTCCATGATCCATAAACCATCCTAGCAACTCAAAAACCTAGCCACTCCCTATAACCCAAAAACCAGCCAAATAAAAACCCAAATCAATACCCATGCAGTGGTAAAAATAAAAAATAAAATAAAAAAATCTAAGAAACGATGGGTGTGTTAACGACGGTGGAGCTAGAACGGTGTGATGGAGGATGGTCAAACCGAAAAAAAGAATCGATGGATTTGAGTGGACGAATCAAGAATTGGTGGGTGGAGCTGACAATGGCAGAGGTGGATCTGGCAATGAAAGTTGTTGGCGATGAGTGGAACCGACAAGCCTGACAGTGACTTGGTAGCCCTGGTTTGTGGGAAATGAGAACTTGAGAGTGGGAAGGAAGAACTTGAGGGTGAGAAGGGCCAATAGTCATGAGAAGGGAGAGTAGATCGAGACACAAAGTGTAAAATATTTTACACTTTATTTAGGCATAAAACATCTTTCGCTTAAAAGGCTAAATTTTATAATTTGACTGTTAAATATTTTACAGTTGACCAAATTTTACATCCAAACAAACATGAAAAATGTGTAAAATATTTTCTGAGAAAAATATTTCATTTTGAAACAAATGGAGCATTAATTTAGAGTTGGACGATTAGGACTAGCTAAACCCATTTCAACTATTTCTCTCATTTTGTTTTTGTTTTTTCAATTTTTTTTAATTAAATCCTGTTCTCTA
Organism: Quercus ilex subsp. ballota; assembly: GCA_032727855.1. Taxonomy (NCBI): domain Eukaryota; kingdom Viridiplantae; phylum Streptophyta; class Magnoliopsida; order Fagales; family Fagaceae; genus Quercus; species Quercus ilex. The sequence goes on from CM064908.1 coordinate 29,507,502, forward strand.
CCCAAACAAATTAAGAAAATCGATCCGAGTAAGTTTTACATCAACAATAATGCTTTTTTTTTTTTTTTTGAGAAGTACATCAACAATAATGCTAATTGCTTGGGACCAAAACTTAGATATTAAAATAAAAAATATTTATCACCGAACATCATTTTAATTATTAACAGACATATAATATGAATGGGTTTTTATGTAGGTAAATTTAATCCAAAAAAAAGAGTATAGTAGGGGCATAAATTTGAAAGGAAAATATTCAAGTTGTTACTAACTTTATAATATAAAAATTACAAATTGACATGAAAACAGGGATGTAGCTAGATTTGGACCGGGGGGGGGGGGGGGGGGGGGGAGAGGAATCCTCCCCTATTTTTTTTTTTAATATTATTATATATATATATATGTGTGTGTGTGTGTGTGTGTACTAATTTTAGCAATTTTGTTTTATAAAATTACATTTTTTTTCCTTAAACAATATCATTGATTCTTTTAAAAGCAATGCTATACTCACAAACTTTTTTACAACTTTTTTACAAACTGTTTTGGTAGCAAATTCTTATTGGTTCGCACATTGACCTACCACTCACATCATTTTTTTACTTACTAGTAACCACTTATTACATCAATAATTTATAAAAAAAATTTGTAGCATTAGTATTTTCCCCATTTTAGTGACTATAAAAAAAATTTATAGATCTAAAATCTAAAACAAAATATACAAGCCCAAAAAAAAAATAGTTCGACAACAAAAATTACCAATGGTGAAATTAAAAAAAAAAAGATTTAAGCTCAATTAACCAATTTTATTTAAAATAAACAACCCTATCATTTAAAAAATTATAAACAAAAATAATTTGTTCTTACTGACATTTAAAAAAAAAAAATAAATAATCTCAGCAGCTAAGTAGTAGTAGAGTCAAAAGTTGAAACTGCTACACATAACCAGCAGTAAAGCCACCCTCCTTAACTCAATGCTCTGGCTCCATCTTTGCATAAAAATGAATATAATTAATAACATTAAAAAGCATAATTAATTAATTAATTAAATTTTTTTTTTGTGTGGTTTAGAAGTTGAAACATAAATAATGTCTATATATAGTAATAAAATTTTAATGGATGAATCATCGCTCTCAAGCTGAAAAGATAGCTTTAATGTATAGAAGGATCGTAAATTTGAAAAGATAGTTCCGTGAAACTGAAACACCACCTACTAATCTAGCAACATAAATAAATTTACAATTTTTACTATAATTCTCTAAAATGGTTAATTATTGTGAGGAGATGAGAAAAAATAATAAGTTTATGTAAAAATAATAGACATTAATCACAATATATTACGTAAAATAATTATAATAAAAAATTGTGAAATTGTTATGGCGCCGGAACAACTCCCTAATACTTATCTAAACTTCCCAGAAATTTGAAGAACATTCTCGTATCCTTCCCATAGATACCTTCCTCAGTGTATGCCAAACATTGAAACCAAACTACAATAAGCAACAACTTGTCGTTCTCTGCAGGTCCACAATTACCATAAATTAGTCTGCCTGGCTAGGCCACCATCATTATATAATACTAACTAAAACCCACTCAGCATGCAACTCAAAAAGGAGTTCAAAGGCAAGGGTTGTATATAAATGATGAGAAATGGTCTGAAAATAACATTTTTATAATATTTTCGTAATAAATTTTCAGTAATATTTAGAATTATTAAATGGATTTAAAAAAAAATTATATTTAACAAAATATTTAGGGTGAAAATTACTGTTCTTACATTATTATAACAATCAAATTATTAAAAAATGACGCAAGGTTTGACCTATGGGTCCCCGACCCTTCACCCCTATGGGAAATGCGGCTGAACTGTCTAAACCCCATTGTTTTCCCACACACTTCTCTATATAATAAGAAACTTGCATTGCATTAACAACAGCAAGATTAGCTCCATTATTCAAAAGCTTTCAATTTCTTTATAGCTCACTCTCAAAAGCATATCTTCTTTGTAGTGCCAGAACTGGCAAACCCTCAAGCAAGTCTGGAGGAAGAGGAAGCCAACGAAAGGTTGGTGGGTACTCTTTACAAAGCCTTGAGCTCCAAAGACTTTGATGAGGTGCAACGTTTGCTCGCACCAGACCTAGAGTGGTGGTTCCATGGTCCACCAAATCACCAGCATTTGATGCACTTACTCACTGGCTCAGCACCATCATCGTCGTCCTTCGTTTTTGTTCCTCAAACCATTGTTGCTTTCGGATCAACGGTCCTTGTTGAAGGTTTCGACAAGGAACGTTCGGTCTCGTGGGTTCACGCGTGGACTGTCACTGATGGGATAATTACTCAGGTCAGGGAGTACTTCAATACTTCCGTGACCGTTACTCGCTTCGGAGCCGGAGCGTCACAGCCGATATCATCACCGGGTGTCACTACTTTACGGTCAGCCTCGGCCAACAAGTGCCAGAGTGTTTGGGAGAGCAAACTGTGTGATATTAACTCAGTCCCAGGTCTTGTTTTGGCACTATAGTAAATGAAACCCAAGTACTGGATTCTAGAATCGTAATAATAATAATAATAATAATAATAATAATAATAGTAGTAGTAGTGAAGACATGTGGGAATCAACTCTGTCTGTGTGTAACAACGTTAGTGTGCTGTGTTTTGTTTGGTTTTTGGGTTTTGTTGTCTGTACTTGGGAATATTATGCGCTTGAAGTTGAACTTTTGTGTCTCTTCTTCCAGTGTGGCTATTCCATTTCCATTCCTAGGAGTGTTTATTATTGTCTAATAAAGTGGTTTCACCAGTCGTGCACTAATTGCCTCATTGGTTATATCAAATATTATTGAATATATAATATATGGTCTTAACTTAGCAAACTATGAAATGGGAACACGATCGTATTGTAGAGTTTGTCTCTTTGGTCAGTTGGTGCAGAGTTTGTGTTTATTGCTAACAGCCTAACACTACAGAAATATAGATCACATCTCATGCACGACATGTCTTATTGTCTAGATTCATTTTAGTTGTACTATACATATTTAATTTATTCTGTTTCTCACCAAAAAAAAAAAAAAAAAATCTAAACTTTAGAGTTAGTTTATAATAGCCTTTTTTTGGATAGAATGTTGTAGCCCAAGGTTAGTCTATATATGTATACCCCCGATTGTCTCGTTGTATATATAATACATATCGCAAATAGTAAATATGTAACATCAAGAGACCTTTCATTCTCAAAAAAAAAAAAAAAAAAAAAAAAAAAAAAAAAAAAAGAATGAAAGAAGAAGAAGACCTTTTGCTATGGATGTAAGCTTCTAAATCCATACCACGTTAATTATGCTCTCTCTGTGTGCCCATAAATTATAATTAATAGATATCAACAAGTGGTTATCACAGTTTGAAGGAATATTGGAGAAGAACTGTGATGCAACAGTTGTGAAGACTATAACACGTTTTAATTAAGCTCTAGTTTTGAGGGATTTCCAAGAAAATTTGGTGGGAGCGGCTGAGGTAGAACTGTAGAAGCAATCAGATGGGCAGTTACTCGGAAAAGTAGGAAGAATATTGGCCGATTGCTATCACAAGTGATTCAAAGAATTGTGTATGTACGTTTTATCTAGCCAAGAATCACCAAATGTATCATATTTTGGTACAATTCAAATTAATGTCTTAGAATTTTGTTAATTGCTCCTTTGGTTTTGGTTTATACTTTACAGAGGAGCTAATAGAGCTACCCATAAGCTATGCAAGTGAGCACTAAAAAATGTTGTTGGGATATATGTTTGAAAAATTAGAGTCTCTCTCTCCTTGTATCTATAAGGTCTCTCTGAGAATAAGGTATCTCTCGTGCCCACTTCAAAGAGAAGGCCTTTTGCAAGCTTAGAGTAGCATGAAGCTCATAAATGTGTGAGAGCCTGATCGAGAGACCCACTACACAAAAATGACTTATGAGATATTTTTTGTTGATGATGGATACATAATTGTTATTTTGTTTAGATTTTAATGTAACTTTTCATTCGAGAGGAAAAAAAATAATCCATTTTTCTCATTTTAAAATACTAATTTTAAAGTTGGTATATATGGAAACTTTTTTTTAAAATAAATTAAAAATTTATTATTGTTATTTATTTATTTTTGATAAAGTTATTATTGTTATTCATTAGAGGAAAGACAAATTATAAAAGTTGGTACATATCATATTCATTGGTTCACCTAAGTGGTGGGCCACGCAACGATTTGCTCTTAACTTTCTTTGCTGACGATTTTTGTGCTCTTTGCTCTAAAAGTTGGTCTTTTGTTGTACTTCTAGAATTCTTAACACAACTTATTCATGGAGTCCTTGAAATTTCATCCACCCATTTCGTAAACAGAATTTTAAGGATTACACAATAAAATTATCCTAAATTTTTTATTAAATCTTAGTCATAGACTCATAGGGACATATAATAGATACAAAGTATTATATGTTAATGGAATTATGGATGACATATAAAATCGGAATGGTTTTCTTTTTATTTGAGAGAGAGAGAGAGAGAGAGAGAAGTGGATGACAAATTGAATTGTCCAATTTCATATATTTCAACTGCAGCCTCTGAATTTCCACGTTTCACTTCATGTTCTGCTTGATTAATTTATAACGAAGGTAGATTAGATCTAGTGTAATGTGTGAATGCGATAGATCAATCATATTTCACACCAGACCTACCTTACCTTAAAGCCACTATAAAACAGTTTAGTTTTTACTTCAAAGAAGTTAACAACTGATAAAGACATGAACCCATAAAGAGACTTAAGGGACTCCTCTAATTTTTTTTTTTTTTTTTTAGTAATTACACTCCCCTTTCTTAAAATTTGGGAGAATGACACTCCACCCTAAACCTGAAAGTAGAAAACACTCTCCACCTTTCTGTTTATATTAATAATGAAATATTCTAAATTTTTATAAGAAACTCTTTACAAGAGTTTAACCATAGTCATTAAAAAAAACTAATAAATTTAGAATAAAAACACAAAATTTATCAAGCACCAAAACACTTGCAATGACAAATCTCTTCATAACCCGTTGAAAAAAGAAAAAAGAAAAAGAAAATTCACATTTAATATTTAAAAATACACTTTAATTAAAAATTAAAAATAATAAATTTTAATTATGAAATAAGATAATTTTGGAAACCTACCCTTAGTTAAGCAAAGTGCAAGTTAATAAACAACATTTTAAAAATTAATTTAACAAAGTTTGGTCAATTAGATGTTAAGGGAAGGAAAAAAAAAAAATTCCTTCAAGTTTGAGGTGGAATTTCATTTCTTCAAATTTCAAAGAAAGGGAGTGTAATTACTCTTTTTGTTTAATAAATTGACTCTCTCTCTCTCTCTCTCTCTCTCTCTCTCTCTCTCTCTCTCCCTCCTTTAAAATGTACTATCTCTATTTCTCTTAATATGGAGAGCATCCTTGTCCAAAAGAGACCAAGAGGAGTCATGACTCCCTTCTAAATTCCAAAAAAAAAAAAAAAAATAAATTACAAATTACACCACCTAATTTTGATGTGTTTTCATTATCATCCCTATAATTTCAATTTTTTTTTAAATTTATTTCAACCATTTTATGTTACATATTTTTCCAATATAATCCTTCTGTCATCTCGGTTCAAATTGATTTGTTTCAGTTTATCTTTAAAATAAAGCTGTGGTTTCTAATATCATAGTTGATGTACTGTCTGGATGAAGTACGTGTTGGAAAGGAAGCATTCCAATCTAATTCTAAAATCATAGCTACTAGAAGATTTGCACATCAGCACATATAGTTTTTTGTAATCCTACAACAGGACATGGCGGAAGGAAATTTCAGCCATGCATGATTCTGACTTGATTTAATTCCTACTACAGATTTGAATCATACAATTTTCTATTGTTCAATTAAAAAAAAAAATTTATGGTTTCTTTATTAAAAAAACGGTGGGGTGTCCTTTAATGAGGTGGAAAGCAATAGATAAGGGGAGAAAAAAAAAAATCTATTAATTAAGTAAATGAGATGGAAAGCACTAAATAGTTAATGGTATGTTTTCAAATCTTTTAGAAATCTTCTTCTAAAAAGATAAAATAAAAATATCTTTAAAATATTCAAAATAAAAAAGTATTATGGCTATAATTTGAACTATATATTTACATTTTTTTAAACCATTGAATTTAAGTAGATCCAATAGTAAAAAAAAATACTCTCATTAATACTAATATTGTAATTAATATAATTTATTATCCCTTATTTAATACATTTCATATTTAATTCTAATCCAAAAAAAGTGTATAAGTAATACGTTTGACTCTCTCTCTCTCTCTTTCTCTCTCTCTCTCTCTCCACCTCCACAGATAGGTCGCTGGCAGCCAAAAAAAAAAAAGAAAAACACAGCCGCCGGACAATGACAGTAGAGGTTTGTGAGCGTTCCTTTCAATTTCAATTTCAATTTTTCTAGTTTTCCTTTCTTTTGTGGTTAAGCCTGCTCTGTTTTGTTGTCTCACGTAAATAACTGATTTTTCTGTCTTGTAACTAAGTGATTCATCTCTAAGTTCCAAACTTTGTTGCCTCACGTTTTTTTCCCCTTTTTATAATTTCTTAGCTAGAACTATTTTATTGTATGCAACTATATTTGAGTGTTGATGTTTAATAATTTGGTGGGAGTAGTGGTTTGTTGTCACTATTTCTCCCACTTCGCATTGATGCTTTCAATTTCACTTTTTCTTGACCTTGTGGAAGATAACACCACCTTATGGAAGTAGTAATACTGACTTGCTCTAATTTTTTAAATAGGCTCTTAAACTAAGATTTATTATTTATATCTAATTGTGAAAGACTTAAAACAAATACTTTATTTTATTTTGCAAGGAAGTGCTAGAAGGCTCATTGACAAACGTTTTGATGGGAATACAAAATGTATTATTAGTGACTAAGAATTTTTCTAGGTTTGAGAGTGATTATGGAGCAGCAAACACTATTGTATCAGTTGTTAGTTGTTACTGCTAAATGTATTTATGTTCTTTGTACACTTGGACCATGAAGCTGTAACTTTGCTGCCTATGAAACTGCTAGTTTTTCTATGACAAAGATATTTGGATGTTTCAATGAGTTTTAAGAAGAAAAAATGTTTCCATTCTACCTTTAAAAATTGCCTTTGTTTGCTATGACAAAGATGCTTGTGATCTTCAACATTTGCAATTGTAAATCTCTATTTTCAACTGTAAATCAAACAATGAATTTACATTACGAGAGGAAAAAAAATCCAATGAATGCATTTCATTCTTGTCGGATCATTTTGCACTCTTGTCCTTTTGTTCATCATCTCTACTCTCTCTGTTATCAAATGTCTTTTTTTCTTTTGCATTGCCTTTTATTACAGCATACATAAATACAACTTGTTAAATTATCACTTATGGGTACTTTTTTAATCGTACGGATACGGATTCCAAAGCCTTCTTTTTTTGGAAATTCTTTGTAAAAAGTTTCAACACCATCAAGGGAGTCAAATTGCATTCCAAAATATGGCTTGGATTTCAACTCACAATCACCAAAATCTTCAAGTGGTAATTCTTGCTCGACAGTTCTAAATTGTTTGGGGCATCATATAACTCTTCACGTTTCATTTGCTATTTATAGTCTATAAGAATCAATATAAATAATGAACACAGATAAAAAATATGCAAACATATTACCAATATTAGCTACAAAAGGGGGAAAGAATAATCAACTTGATAAGAATCAAAAGAATAAGAATAATCACCCTTTCAAAGCTATGATTGAAGTAAAATCTGCCTTCTGCGCTACTTATTACAACTAGCAAATAGCAATGTAGTGCTGCAAGAAATTAAATGGAGTGAGTGATGGGTCATAAATCCTTACTCTTCATGCTCATCTTTAAATGGTGTGGCTAACACAACTATTGTCGTAAAAGGACACGATGATACAACCCTCACTAAAGAATTGATGAATATGTGATGGTTTATTCCTGAATAAGGAAGCAAATTAAACATCCATAATATTGTGATGCATAACTATAAAGTTGAGGTGGGGTCTACTCCATATAATATATAATATTTATTTTGCCGACCACTAACAATTTTTTTTTTTTTTTTTTTTTTGAGAATCACCACTAACAAGTTAAGAAGTTAATCTCTTTTGTTTCTATTATTCTACATGAATAAATTGTAGAAGAGGCTCAAAGTGGCAAAGTGGGTAGAAGACAAAAAAAAAAATTGTGGTGGACAACTCCTTTATGTAATCAAACTTTTTCTTCTTTATTCTTTTTCAACTTCTATTACTCAAAAAAATAAATAACCACGGTCAAGATTATAGGATTAGTTGCAAATCAAATTCCATCTAGCCCTTAACGGCTTAACCACACGTGAGACAACTAGTAGAGATGAATCACTTATAGTTACAAGACATTGAGACAACAAAGTAAATACTGTAGAATGATTCAAGCTACATGACTTGTAACAAAGTCTAATATTCACTACAAAAAATTGGTCCTATAGTGGCGTTTTTTTTAGTGCCGTTTGTAAAAAACGCCACTATAAGTACCCTATAGTGGCGTTTTCTATAAACGCTGCTATAGGCATATCTATAGTGGCGTTTTCTATAAACGCTGCTATAGGCATATCTATAGTGGCATTTGGAATGTCCTATAGTGGTGTTTTAAAAAATGGGTCTATAGCAGCATTTCTAAAGGTCTATAATGGCGTTTTTAAAACGCCACTAGAAGTTCTTGTAACAGTAGGACCTATAGTGGCGTTTCGTAAATGCCACTATAGGCATTTGACCTATAGTGGCGTTTGCAAACGCTATTATAGCCTAGAAAAAAAAAACGTTAAGAAAAAGAATCCAGCACCAAAAAAAAAAAAAAAGGACCTATAGTGGTGTTTGGAATAGGACCTATAATGGCGTTTACCAAACGCCACTATAGGTCCAAAAAGTGCCTCTTCTACAATATTCCAGCACCAAAAAAAAAAAAAAAACACTAAAAGTACTGAATGAGTTTGAGCGGTAAAGAAAACCACGGAATATGCCTAGAATATTCTATGGCATATTCCAAAATATTTGAATATAATATAAATAAATTTATTTAAATGTATATATTATTATATATTTATATAAATGAGAGAGGCTATGTCCATAATATTTTCACAACAAATCATAGGTGGTTAGTTGTTATTGGTTCAAATTTGAACCTAACAATAAAATTATTTTTTTGCCTTAACAATAACAACCAGTAGCAGCTTGTCACTTAAAATTTGTTGTAAAAATGTTTTTGACATATCATTTCTCTTTATATATATATATATATTTTTTTTTTTATGTATGAGAGATGCTACGTCTACAATATTTTCACAACAAATCATAGGTGGTTAGTTGTTATTAGTTCAAATTTGAACCTAACACTAAGATTAATTTTTTGCCCTAACAATAACAACCAGTAACAACCTATCATTAAAATTTTTTGTAAAAATATTGTGAAAATATTGTGAATATATCATTTATATATATATATATATATATATAAATTTAAAAAAACATTAAAACCCCCCACCTACCCCCACTCTCCCATATCTCTCCCTTATCTCCATACTTCCTTAATTTCTCTTTTGGTGTTTTTTTTTTTTTTTTTTCCCTTTCTTTCTTTTTCTCCCTTATCTCTCCATGCCAAGTCTCACGCCAAGTCTCAGACTTTTTTTTTTTTCCTTATCTCTGCTCCTCCATCTTTCTTGTTTTCTTTTTCTTCACTCTTCTTTCACTTCACACTTGAATTGATACTTTTCTCTTCCTCTCCATTTTGATTTTATTTCTTTTGTTTTATTTGTGGTGGTGTTAATGTTTGTAGGTTTTGGATTTGCAGATGGTGTTGCAGCTTATTAATTTTGTTCAAATTTATAGATGGTGTTTGAAGCCATTGGTTGTATAGTTGCAGGTAAGCATTTTTTTTTTTTTTTTAAATTATGATTGTTTTGGATGTGAGCATTTTGTGTTTGATTCTGAATTTTTTTAGGTGGGTTTGTGTTTTCATTTTGAGTTTGCTGGGATAGCTATAGTGTTTGTATGTGGAGTTGCTATTTTTTTTAAAAAAATTTTGGATGTGAACATGTTGTGTTTGATTTTGAATTTATTTAGGTGGGTTTGTGTTTTCATTTTGAATTTGCTGGGATAGTTATAGTGTTTGTATTTGGAGTTGCTATTTTTTTTTAAAAATTTTTGGATGTGAGCATGTTGTGTTTGATTTTGAATTTTTTTAGGTGGGTTTGTGTTTCATTTTGAATTTGCTGGGATAGGTATAGTGTTTGTATTTTGTTTTGTTTTGTATCTTTTAATTTAATTAAAATTGTAATATTAATTTAATTACAATCTTAATTCAATTAAAAAAAACTCTTTTGATTACCAAAAATTAATTTTTGGTAATCAAATTTTTTTTTTGGTGGTTTTTTTTGGCTATAGTGGCGTTTGTAGAGTCTATAGTGGCGTTTCACAAACGCCACTATTGTACCGTCACTATAGACCTATAGTGGCGTTTTCAAACGCCACTATAGACCAATTTTTTTTTTTTTTTTGAAAAAGGCTATAGTGGCGTTTGTCGGGGGTCCTATAGGCGTGTTTGCAAATGCCACTATAGCCAAAATGGGCCTATAGTGGCGTTTTTAGTACCTATAGTGGCGTTTCACAAACGCCACTATAGGTCTAGTTTTTTTTGTAGTGATTAGTGATTCACGTGAGAAAATAAATTAAACATAGATGCAATAGAATAAAATAGTTCATACCTATGACAAAGTCTAGAACAAGACATAGAGAAGGATAAAAGCACTTTAAAATAACCATTATACGTTCATACCTACGACAATAGTTGTGTTATTCAACAAAGTCCAGCAGCTGTGACTTTTTTTCTTTTTTTTTGTTGCCGGTGACCTGGCCATGGAGGTGGAAGAGCCGTGGAGGAGAGAGAGAGAAACGTAAGATAGAGAGAGAGAGAGAGAGAGAGAGAGAGAGAGAGAGAGAGTGTGTGTGTGTGTGTGTGTGTGTGTGTGTGTGTGTTAGACGTATACACTTTTTTTAGGTTTAGAAATAATTATGGAATGTATTAAATAAGGGATAATAAATAATATCAATCTGAATATTAGTATTAATGAGGGTATTATTATGACCGTTAGATCTACTTAAATTTAACGGTTTAAAAAATATGTAAATTGAACCAATCTATATATGTGTGTGTGTGAGAAAGTGACATCCAAATCTTTGGCCAAATTATTTCACTCTCTATCTATGATATATTCCCAAAACCCATAACCATTAATGTGGTAAATAAAACTTGGGACCTCTGAATTTATGACATATCTTTCAAGTCTATTAAGTTTGTAACTGGAATGTCTTTGAAGAAACGAGTAATGCTAAGACCACAACTTTTATCACAATTTACTCACTTCGCAAGTCATGAGTGGTGAAGTTGTGGACCCACCACTCATGACTTGCCATGTGAGCAAGTTGTAACAGTAGTGGTCCTAGCATTTTTTTGAAGAAATACGTCACTTTGGAGCTAGCATTTTTCTTGAAGAAAGAAACATGTCACTTTGGAGCTGTGGATGTAAGCCGTAACTATCGTATGTTATGTTATGACTGTTGACCAAAACATTAAAATGCATTTATTGCAATTATTTCTTAAACTAGGGATGTAAAAGAGCCAAAGTAATTAAAATATCCAAAGTTGACTTTGAACTTCCTCAAAAAAAAAAAAAAAAAGAAAAAAAAGTTGACTTTGAAGTAGAGGGGAATACATAATGTGAGGACCCTATTTGAACTCCCAACCCAATACGTGGATGGACTTAGGCCCAAAAAGCCCAAAACAATGAATTTATAGAGAATGTGTTGGAAAACTGGGTTTTAGTTAATCAAACGAACACTAGAATGAGTTCAGATGATCAGAGAATGGAAAGAAGAAGGTTTGTATTGAAGAAAAATCATCCTAGGCAAGATCCGAGGAGGTCTGTTCTTATTTATTATTCTCAGGTTCGGTTACAAATTTGGTTCATGAATGCTACAGTATTTTTTCTCTTTTTCGTCGATCCCTTCTCTAATTGCCCCCTTCTTCTCTTATACTTTCTTTCCATTTCATCCCCACCTTCCACGTAGATGCTAGATGGTTGGTGTTGATACTTGTCCCATCAGCGTCTCCCATAAGTCCTCATGTAGTAGCTGTAAGGCTGAAAAACCACTATTCAGGTATCATCTCCACATTAATGAGGCCAGAGAGTTAGTTGCAAAGCATTTAATGCGGTGGCAACAGCTTTCTCCTAAGATATTTTAGGACTTTCTCCTGTCTTACATTTCTACAATGCTTATCAACACCAACGAGACTTCTTGGAACGTCACCTTGAGCAATAGACAACTTCTTCGGACCTCAGCATTGGTCAGCCGAGGACGCATTTATCCTCGGCCTACCCTCTTGAGCCATTATGACCAAGACTAACCTCTACCTACTAGCACAATCTTTTCTGTTAAAGATTTCTCTTCCTCGGGCAACGCCTCGTCCTCGAGTTGGGCCACAGGCCCGAAACATAAACAAATGACGGACCCCTAGGCCCAATATCCCTACAATAGCCCCTCGAGATCCTTCTTTTTGGCTCCTCGGGAAGGAAAGAGGATTTCAACATCGCTATGATTGTTATGTGCTTACTTCGTCCCACTTCTGCTCACAAAGATGCCTGCTTAACTGCCCAACACACGCACCTGTCGTTTCGGATTACGAGATGAACTCCTCATTAAATTTTTACGGCCTTATGTCCCCCATGTTCTACGGTGCGATACAGATCCAACTGTTGAGAACCCTGTTGGGACTTGGGCAGGAATTTTCCCGCTCTGCAGCTCTTTCTCTAATATAAATATCACTCAAATCAAACGCTTTCTTTACTTTAGAAATCACTCAGCTTCTAGCGCACATACATTGAACCTACCAACTCTCTCACTTTACTTGTGCTTCTACAAATACTAAAAACTCGTCTGAGGACATATTCCTTACTTCTGTAAGTCTTCACAAACCTTCGAGCTTTATTTTTCTGCATACTTTTCTGTTCTTCGTACTTTTCCTTTTCTCATCTCAACTCTTTTCCTCTCAACCACTTTAGGTCTCTCTAAACCATTCTAGAATGGGTAGATTTAATTGTTTGGTAGACTCCGAGGAGGGGATAAAAAATTTTAGGGCTCAGTATAGGATTCCTCCAAGTGTAGGTATTAGGTATTGCAAAGAGGGAGAGTGGCATGTGAAAAGGGAGGAGGGAGAAGTAGTGATCCCAATGATTGCCTTCATAAAGGGGGGGATGAGAATTCCCATGAGCCCTATGACCAGGGATTATCTTAGGACTCACAGGTTAGCTCCCACCCAATGCGCCCCAAACGTGTTTAGGATTCTAGGGTTTGTAGATGCCCTCAACGAAAAGATGGGTTTAGGGCTCACCCATCATGATGTCAACTGGGTTTATAACCTCCACCATCTGAAGGGACAAGGGTATTACCTAAAGTCTAGGTATCCTGAAGTTAGACTCATTTAGTGCCTTCCGGAATCTAACAAAGGCCTTAACAAAGATTTTTTGATTGTGTCAGGGGAGTGGCATGATGGCCTCCCCTGCCCGATGAGAGAGGGACAGCTAGGTGGGGTTTTGGGTCTAGGGCATTTATTTACTAGTTCTTTCTTTCCTTTTGGGGTTTGTTCCAATTTTTTTTTATTTTTTTTTATTTTTATATCTGACAAAAGATTTTTTGTGTTCTTGATGATTTTGTAGATAAACGTGCTGCTGAACCGAACTTCAGCTTAGTCAACAAGGAGAGTTTGGATAACATACTAAAAGCTGAGGTCTTTGCACACGACAACGGTTAATTACGAGCAGCTCACATAATCTTAGGGTACAAGTCGATCTCGTCCGGCTTTCAAGCTCCCAAGTGTGTGATCAAGGCCAAGGATCCCCGTCTACACCGCATAAGTGTAGCTGTCCCTGGATTTCTCCTCCTTGAAGGAGCACCCGTTCCAAAAGGCACCCTCTGCACTCAACCCATCCCAAAGGGTGATCTCGTCTCTCAATCAATCCCAGAGGGTACTCCCAAAGTAACTATTCCGACCCAAATCGTAACTGGTGAATCTACTTCCTCCCACCCTACCAAGAAAGAAGAAGGCGAAGGAGAAGAAGGAAAAGAAAAAAAGGCGGTAGATGTCTCGGACTCGGACGACCTTTACGAGGTTTTCAACCAGCTATCATCTCCATTGACATCCATTGGTGACCTCGACCAATTTTCCCCACTTTAATCCGGTCACATTAAAGGAGTCATCACATTATCAGACAAGATGGGAATTCAAAGGAAACAGAGGTCGACCCTCCAAGAACTGCTGGATTCCCAGCCCGGGGGAAAAGCGTCCGGGAAGACTACTCAAACCTGGCTTCCTACTCCTTCAGCTCAAACTCGTCTTTCTACTCCTCCACCTGCCTAACAAACCTGTACCGACCCCGCGGACCACAAAAGGAAGAGGGAAGACAAGGGTAAAGAAGTGATGGAAACTGGGAGAGCCCATCCTTCTCAAGAGGCTGATCTTCAAAGGGGACCTAAGCATCCCTGGGGTATGTAGATGAGGTCAGCCCATGAAGCAGACAAGAGGGGTGAGCACCAAGTCGCAGCCCCAACTTGGGCTCCAACCTTGGGGTTGGATGGGATTCCTCTAACAAGTGATGCCTCCATTCGAGACTTTCAAGGGGGGACGGTTGGGTACGTGGCCCACGCTGTGGAACAAACCCTGCTTCTTCCCAAGGATATGACTGACCTCCGGTCTTTGAGGAAGCACAAAGTTTTCCTTGGGATAAAAATGGACTTAGTCATGGTAATTGTTTCAACTTAAGTCTTTTTTATTATTATTATATATTTATATTTTTTTTTATACTCCTATTCCTTTTCAGGCTGTCCAGGCCACTTTTAGGGCCTAAGAGATGGTGAACTCTTCCCACCGAAGAATGAAAAAGGAAGAAGGGAGGAGAATAGCTGCCGTGGATGCCTTCCACATGGCTTAGAAGAGCAACAATGAATTGAAGGTTCAGCTGGCCGAGGAGCAAAAGGAAAGTAAATTTGCTACGGCCGCCTTAGAAAATGCCGAGAAGTAGGCTAAAAGCTAGCAGTTGCTTCTCCGAAGTGCCGAGGAGCAATTGGCCACTTCTAAGGAGCAAATAGCTGCCCTGAAGAAAAAACTGGTGGAGGTTGAGCAAGCCAAGGCTCTAGTCGAGAAGGCCAAGGATGCGGCAGAGAAAGCCAAGGATGAAGTGGAGTAGCACAGATACGAAGTTGGGGTGGCCGAGACCGAGGACGCCCTTAAGGTCGAGGTCCCCGCAGTATGTAGAACTTACTATGCCCTGACATGGGGTGAAGCCCTCAACCAAGTCGGGGTTGAGGATTCTTCCGTGCTCAAGAAAGCAGAAAGTGTCTATTACTCCCCCCCCCCCCCCTTCCTCGCCATATGCCCTCTAAGTTCTGCAGACTCCAGGGCTGACCCTGTGCCCTCAAAGGCAAGTGAAATTCAAGGCAGCCCACCGCAAGCTCCTCCTGCAGCCAGCACTTCTCCAAAGGGGGCAAGGCAGGCTGAGGGTGTTACAGAGGCAGGAGATGTCAGTAAGGAAGCAGACCAGGGCTCTAACCTACCTCCAATGGTTCCAAAGGATCTCTCTAAGGACAAAGAAACCTCTCAGAACATGGAGTTGGTGTTGGCAACCCTCTCCATACCCCCAAAAGAGGATCCAAAAGACAAAGCCAAAGTTCCCACCACAGCAGTAAATACTCAACCTCCTAAGGACTCAAAAGAAAAACTTGTAATAAAAATGAAGAAATAGGTCGCCCTTCTTCTTCTTTTTTTCCTTTTAGTTTGTAACCAACTTGTCTTTTTGTATTTCATCTGCCTTATTTTAAGGCTTTTATTTAATAAAAGTTATAGGTATTTTCTTTCTCTTTGTGATTTACGTACTGAAGTTGATATGATTTCCATTTCGGATAACACTTAATAAAAGTAATAGTGAGGTAACACTTCTCTCACCAACCTACTTGAATAACAGAGTAACTATCCTGCTTCATATGATTAACAGCAAAAGCAGGTGAATTTTGCTAAGTTAATCATCTCGGCAAAGCATAATCTTAATTCCAAGAACATATAGTGTTGCAACATGCACATAGGCTTAAAATTACTTTGTGCCTTACTCATCATCAAGTTCATAGGATCAAAAGGGATAGTCATCTTTTACACAAATACAGGTGTGCCTGTAAATGCTTTAAGTGATGCTCATGAGCATCCATTTAAGACTCTTGTTACAATGAAAATCATTGCTGTTTGGAATAATTATACCTGGTACCAAAGTAGTTTATAAAGGACATTAACTTACCTTAAGCATATATTTCACAAAGTCCGCCATAACCAAGGCTTTGCCCTGACACTTGGCCATTTGAAGGAGAGTGTTAATCTACACAAAGCATGTGGTCCAAGGATCCAGACATAGTTTAGGTTCCGTTTAACACTTAGAAAAATAATTAAGAGATATCAATTTTCCCAAGGTATGTGGTCTGAGGAGCCAGGCATGACTAAGGTTCTGCTTGATACTTTAGATAATCGTCATAATGTGTTAATTTTCCCAAAACAGATGGTCCAAGGAACCAGGCATAGTTAAGGTTCTGTTTAATACTTAAAATAATGGTTAAAAGTTATCAATTTTCCCAAGGCATGTGGTCCGAGGAACCAGGCATGACCAAGGTTCTGTTTGATACTCAAATAGATGTCAAGGAGTATTAATTTTCTCAAAGCAGGTGGTCCGAGGACCAGGCATAGCTAAGGTTCTGTTTAATACTTAAAATAATGGTTAAAAGTTAGGGAAAACTACAGTTAACCCACCTGTGGTTTGGCCTGTTTTAACAATGCTCACCCGTGGTTTGAAATTTGTCACTTAACCCACCTGAGGTGGCCTCCGTTAGACCCCCGTTACCCACCTCTCTCTTTTCACCGTTAAAAATAGGGGTAAATGTGTTTTTTTCATTATATTTTATGTCTCTCTCCTCTAAAAACAAAAATTAGAACAAAAATGCAAGAAAAACAAGATTAAAAAGTGGTATTTGTTGTCTCTCCATTCACACAAATTTTGAACCTAAGACCATACCTAAAAAATTTTATTCGCACGTTCACACTACTCTGATTATTTTAATGATTTTTTTTCCTTTTTTTTTTCTTCCTTTTCTTTCATTTCATCCCAGCTGTCTCTCTCCTCACGTTTTCTTCTCCATCTTCCCTCTGAGTTTCTCTATTTTCCTTCATCGTCGATCTACACAAGCCCATCCACCATAAACCTAGCTCGCCTCCCCAGCTCCGATCCAGCCCTTCCGCTGACCCAACTCGTCAATCTCCGAAACCCATTCCGCCGACCCAGCTCACCAATCTTCCTCCATTCCTCATCGGCCCAACTCCCCTACCCAAACGTATTCCTCCACTCGCCGCCGACCCTCACTCTCTCTTCAGTTCCTCTCTCTTCAGATCTCTCTTCCTCGATCACCGCCACTCAACACCATCGCCTATCCAGGCAGTGCTTCCCTCGTTTCTCACTACCAAACCCTACCGCCCTCTCTCTCCTTCATCTGAACATTCCTAGATCTCGCTCTCTCTCTGTTTTCTTTCTCTCGCTTCAATCTATCCCTAGATTTCCCTCAAATCTCTAGTTCAACCAAAGCTAAACCCCACGAGCACCACCACCATCCACGACAGGCACCACGACACCAAAGCCAAACCCATGACATCTCGGTTTACTTTGTTGGGTTTGCTTTGTTGCTATTTGTGTTTTGAATCTTTGAAGGTCCTTTGTGTTTGTAGTGAGATAGTGAAAAATTGGCTGAGTAATTGTTGAAATCTTTGTGAAATAATCGGTTTTCATCTAACCTTGAGACATACATGGATGTGGAAGAACATATAAGGTAGAGAGAGGGAGAGAGCTCATTTTTTTTTTTTTTTAGGGTTCTAATTGGGTTTTAATTTTGGCTTATATAGTAAAAGGGATTTTCTAACAGAAAGGGCAGAGGTGGGTAACGGGGGTCTAACGGAGGCCACCTCAGGTGGGTTAACTGACAAATTTCAAACCACGGGTGGGCACTGTTAAAACGGGCCAAACCACAGGTGGGTTAACTGCAGTTTCCCCTAAAAGTTATCAATCTTCCCAAGACATGTGATTCGAGGAGCCAGGCATGACCAAGGTTCTGTTTGATACTCAGATAGATGTCAGGGAGTATTAATTTTCCCAAAGCAAGTGGTCCGAGGAACCAGGCATAGCTAAGGTTCTATTTAATACTTAAAATAATGGTTAAAAATTATCAATTTTCCCAAGGCATGTGGTCCGAGGAGCCAGGCATGACCAAGGTTCTGTTTGATACTCAGATAGATAATAAGAACATATGATACCCAACATAACAGTCCCTAATAGGGTAAAGAAAGTCTCCATTAATAATAATATCTTCTAAGATTATATACATTCCAAGGACATGGCACAACCTTTTCTTCTAGATCTTCAAGATAATATGCACTTATTCCAGCTACTGATGTGATACGATAGGGCCCTTCCCAATTAGGTCCCAACTTCCCCCATGCTGGGTTCTTGGCCGTTCCTATAACTTTTCTTAGAACCAAGTCTCCAAGTGCCAATGGCCTCAGCTTCATATCGGCATCATATCTTTTTTTGAGCTTGTGTTGGTAGTAGGCCAATTGGACCATGGTGTTTTCTTTCCTTTCTTCAATTAGATGTAGGCTTTTTTCCAATAGTCTATCGTTGCCGCTCGGAGCGAAAGAACTTGTTCTCAGCGTGGGGAACTCAATTTTCAAAGGAATGACAGCCTCGACCCCATAGGTCATTGAGAAAGGCGTCTCCCCAGTAGATCTTCAAGGTGTAGTCTGGTAAGTCCAAAGGATGTGCGGCAGTTCTTTCACCCACTTCCCTTTCACATCATCCAGCCTCTTTTTAAGTCCACTCACTATGACATTGTTCACAGCCTCACCTTGCCCATTTCCTTGTGGATAGGCCGAAGTGGAATACCTATTATTTATTCCTAGATCGCAACAGTATCTCCTAAAGGTTTTACTATCAAATTGAAGTCCATTGTCCAAGGTGAGGGTATGAGGAATCCCAAACCGAGTGACAATGTTCTTCCAAATAAATTTTTTGGCATCCGCATCCCTGATATTTACCAATGGTTCACCTTTGACCCATTTGGTGAAGTAATCCGTGCCAACCAACAAGTTCCTCTTATTCCCCGCTGCCTTAGGGAAAGGCCCTACAATATCTAAGCCCCACTAAGCGAAAGGCCAAGGACTGGACAAGGGATTAAGGACCCCTTCAGGTTGGTGAATGTTTGGTGCAAATCTTTGGCACTGGTCACACTTTTTCACATAATCTTGTGCTTCTTTCTGCATATTTGGCCACCAATAGCCTTGTGTGAGGGCCTTGTGGGACAAAGATCTTCCCCCCTTGTAGCTTCCATAAATTCCTTCATGTAATTCTTCTAGGAGAAGCTCAACTGTTTCAGGGTGTACGCACAGCAGATACGGGCCAGAAAGACCTCTTATACAATTTTTGGTTCTCGAACAACCAAAATCGAGGAGTTTTCCTCCGCACTTTTTCTGCCTTGGACTTATCCTTGGGTAGAACATCTTTCTTGAGGAACAATACAATAGAATCCATCCAGCTAGGACCCGCCCTTATCTGATGAACATCAACCATAGTCCCCCTTGCCTCGGTGGGTTTGTACAAGTCCTCTACGAGGATTACCCGAGGTAGACTCTGTGCTAAGGATATTGCCAATGTAGCCAGAGAATCTGCATGTATATTTTTACTTCTAGGGACTTGTGATAAAATAAAAGACTTAAATCCAGACTGTAAATGTCTAACCTGGTTCAGGTATTCTTGCATTCTGGGATCTCTAGCTTCCAACTCCCCTTGGATTTAACCCACTACCAGTCTTGAATCTGAGAACACTTACACTGCCTTTCCCCCCATTTTCTGTACCATGACCATCCCTACCAGTAGGGCTTCATATTCAGCCTCGTTATTTGTAGCCGAGAAGTCCAACCTTAAGAATTTCTCAATTGTAATCCTCTCTGGAGATATCAAGACTAGTCCCACTCCAGATCCCCTATGGTTCGCTGCATCATCAATGTAAACTTTCCAGGATATAGGTTCTTACGGAGATCATTTCAACCGATTTTCCATCCATGTTTTACTCTTCTATCTTCTCTTCTTCTGAGGATTCAGCAAACTCAGCAACCAAGTTGGCAAGAACTTGACCCTTGACAGAGGTGCGAGGCATGTATTTGATGTCAAAAGCCCCTAAAATCGTGCCCCACTTTGCAATTCTCCCTATATAATCCGCACTCCGTAGTAGAGATCTAAGTGGGAGC
Source organism: Quercus ilex subsp. ballota (assembly GCA_032727855.1). Taxonomy (NCBI): domain Eukaryota; kingdom Viridiplantae; phylum Streptophyta; class Magnoliopsida; order Fagales; family Fagaceae; genus Quercus; species Quercus ilex. Next base: position 29,527,955 of record CM064908.1, read on the forward strand.
TGGGTCAGGACGACAACTGTGTGTGACTGAAAATAGTGGGGAAGCTTACGTGTAGCATGCACCACTGCCAAAATGGCTATTTCCAGTGGTAAGTAACGAACCTCGGCCTCATGTAGTGACTTACTCACGTAGTAAACTGGCCTCTGTACACCATCATCAACACGTATTAGCACCAAACTCACCGCGTGGAAGGCCACTACGATGTAGGCAAACAACACCTCATCCACCTCGGGTTTGGACATAATGGGTGGCCGAGACAGATATTATTTCAACTGCTGGAAATCCAGGACACACTCCTCGGTCCATTCAAACCCTTTCCACTTGTTTAATAACTGAAAGAAAGGTCTACACCTGTCTGCTGATTGAGAGATGAATCGGTTTAGAGCAGCAGTCATCCTTGTAAGCTTCTAGACCTCTTTGGGATTTCGAGGTGGTTGCAGATTGTTAATCGCTTTAATTTGGTTAGGATTGACTTCAATCCCATGGTGTGTGACCATATAACCTAAAAACTTCCCTGACCCGACACCAAAAGAGCACTTGGAAGCATTAAGTCGTAGCTTATATCTCCTCAGGACATCAAAAGTATTTCCGAGGTCATTAACATGCTCGGACTCCGCTTTGCTCTTAACCACCATATCATCAATATAAATTTCAATGTTTTTCCCCAACTGTGGGTCAAACATCCTAGTCATCATCTTCTGGTAGGTAGCCTCTGCATTCTTCAAACCAAAAGGCATAATCTTGTAATGGTAATTTCCAATAGGAGTGACAAAAGCTGTCCTTTCTTGGTCGTCCCGAGCTAGGGGTATCTGATGGTACCCTTGGAAAGCATCCAAAAAGCTCATCTGAGGATGGCCCACCGTCGCGTCCACCAGCTGGTCAATCCGAGGTATAGGGAAAGGGTCCTTTGGGCAGGCTTTGTTTAAGTTTGTAAAATCTACACATACGCGCCATTTCTCTGTCTTCTTCTTTACCACTACTGTGTTAGCCAGCCATTCAGGGTAAAAAACGTCTTTAATAGCCCCGGCCTGCTTAAGTTTCATCACCTCGTCCTTAATAGCATCAGAGTGTTCCTTAGATGAACGCTAAGGTGGTTGCTTCTGAGGAGTGACAGATGGATTGACATTCAGATGATGGCAAATGAAATTTGGATCCACCTCCGGAGCCTCGTAAGCATTCCAAGAAAAAACATCAATGTTCCTCTTGAGAAATTCCACCAACACGTCTTTTTCCTGTGGTGGTAGTTGAGCTCCAACCTAAAAGAACCTTTCCGGATCATCACCTACGGCAAATTTCTCTAAAGCTTCACATTTGGCCTCCTCGGCTGGCTCCTTCGCAGGTAATTCTAGAGGCTTTGATTGCTATAAGCCTTCTACAACCGGAGCCGAGGACCCAACTGTCGGCTGATGTAAAATTGCAGACACAAGGCATTGCCTAGCCATGGATTGGTCCCCTACCAGCTCTTCAATCAGGTCTCCTAAAGGATACTTCACTTTTTGATGCAGAGTTGAAGAAACAGGGCCTAGGATGTGAAGCCAGGGCTTGGCCACAGTGGCTGTATAGGGGGAGTATGCATCCACCACTATAAAGTCCACTTTCACTACTTCTGAGCCTGCCTGCACTGGCAACCTAATTTGGCCCTTTGGGATAACAACCTTCCCATCAAAACTTACTAGGGGTGAATCATAGGCAGTTAGATCTTTAGGTTTTAAGTTCAGCCCCTTGTATAAATCAGGGTACATAATCTCTACACAACTGCCTTGGTCCACCATTACTCTCTTCACATCATACCTCCTATTCTAAGGGTGACCACCAAAGTGTCATCATGTGGCTGGATAGTTCCAACCTTGTCTTCATCCGAGAAACTCAACGAAGGTCGGACTTCCAGTCTAGCTCTCTTCGGCTCAGAATTGGAGCCCCCGACTGATGATTCAGTTACAGACATCACCCTTGAAAGATGAGAACCAGTTCTCCCAAGTGCAGCAAAAATGACATTGATTGTACCTAATGGGGGCCTTGAAGTAGCATTCCCCTGGGCCTCTGATCTTGACTGGTCTCCTTGTCCGTTGGGTCGGTACAAAAATTGTTGCAACCTCCCTTCTTTGACCAGTTGCTCCAGATGGTTCCACAATGTTCGGCAGTCCTCAGTGGTATGTCCCCGCTCTTGGTGGTACTGGCAGTAAAGGCTTTGGTTGCACCTCAAAGGATCTCCACTTATCTTGTTCGGCCATTTGAAATATGGCTCGTTCTTGATCTTCTCTAAAACTTGATGCACTGGTTCTCGGAACACAGTACTTACCACTTGAGGGGCTGTAGGCCCAAATTATCCGACAAAATCTCTCTGGGGTCTGTTATTGTTGAAGCGGTCTGACCTGAAATCCTTCCTCTCTTGAGGGATAACTTTACTCTTTCCCTTATCCTGCTGTTGGTCTTCCTCGACCCTCTTATACTTGTCAATCCAATCCATGAGTTGACGTATACTAGTAACAGGTTTCCCCGTCAAATATTTTCTCAAGCCATGCTCGGCAGGTAGGCTGAGCTTAAAAGTACTGATGGCTACGTCTTCAAAATCATCGTCTGTTTCGTTGAACATCTCCCAATATCTGTTTGAATACGTTTTCAGAGTTTCCCCCTCCCTCATGGACAAAGACAACAAGGAAGCTAAAGGCCGAGGGACCCTACTGCACGTAATAAAACGGGATCCAAACGCTTGAGTAAGTTCCTTGAAGGAATCAATGGAACCTGCCCTCAGACTATCAAACCATCTCATCACCACAGGCCTTAAACTGGATGGGAACACCTTGCACATCAAAGGCGTTCTTAGAGTGTACAGCCATCCGTTGGTTGAAGTGACTAACATGCTCCACAGGGTCTGTTCTACCATTGTACATGGTGAACGTAGGCTGCGTAAACCACCGAGGAAGTCTCCCTCTCTTAATCCAGCGCGTGAAAGGTGACTTAGAAATTTGATTGAGTGCCTTACTCATGGCGTTGTTTCCTAGGCCTACAAAGGATGAATTTCTGTTTCTATACTCATAATGATAATCCTCATCATATGAAAAAGACTCGCTAGGGGGAGTCCTTAACCTGCGCCTATAACTACCATCTTCTTCGCCATCAGAAGAGAAGTCAGAGTTGGATGGGGCTTGCCTTCGCCGTTCATGGCGCAAGCTCCTCTTAAGGTAATCGATCTCTTTTTGCATGTTTCTGGTATTCTCCTCATGGGAGACATGGCTTTTACCCTGAGACTTGCTCTTGTTGGTACAGGTAGTATATACATTTCCCTCCCGGTCCCTTTGTCGTTCAAGATCGTGAAAGTATCTTGACGCTGGGAACCGATAGATTCTGCCTGGTGTGGACCTGAACCTGCCATCTTTGAAAGTCGGATTTACTATAACACCAGTAATTCCCACAGACGGCACCAATTGTGAGGACCCTATTTGAACTCTCAACTCACTACGTGGATGGACTTAGGCCCAAAAAGCCCAAAACAATGAATTTATAAAGAATGGGTTGGAAAACTGGCCTTTAGTTAATCAAACGAATACTAGAATGGGTTCAAATGATCAGAGAATGGAAAGAAGAAGGTTTGTATTGAAGAAAAATCGTCCTCGGCAAGATTCGATGAGGTCTGTTCTTATTTATTATTCTCAGATTTGGTTACAAATTTGGTTCATGAATGCTACAATGTTTTTTCTCTTTTTCGTCGATCCCCTCTCTAATTGCCCCCCTTCTTCTCTTACACTCTCTTTCCATTTCATCCCTACCTTCCACGTGGATGCTAGATGGTTGGTGTTGATACTTATCTCATCAGCGTTTCCCATAAGTTCTTATGTAGTAGCTGTAAGGCTAAAAACCACTGTTCAGGTATCACCTCCACATTAATGCGGTCAGAGAGTTAGCTGCAGAGCATTTAATGCGGTGGCAGCAACTTTCTCCTAAGATATTTTAGGACTTTCTCCTGTCTGACATTTCTACAATGCTTATCAACACCAACGAGACTTCTTGGAACGTCACCCTGAGCAATAGACAACCTCTTCGGACCTCGACATTGGTCAGCCGAGGACGCATTTATCCTCGGCCCACACTTTTGAGCCATTATGACCAAGACTAACCTCTATCTACTAGCACAATCTTTTCTAATAAAGATTTCTCTTCCTCGGGCAACGCCTCATCCTCGGGTTGGGCACAGGCCCAAAACATAAACAAATGACGGACACCTGGGCCCAATACCCCTACACATAACATAAGATTGCAATTTGGTAGCTGACAATTAGCCCTTGGACAAGTTTCTATCGAGTCATGAGAAGTAACTTATTGAATTATTGACATGATGCAAGTGACATTTTACCTCAACTTCGGGTAAATGAATTTAATAAGCCCCAAACTAAAGTTTAGAACTTGATCTATGTTCATTCACAGTTGAATTTTTTTTTTATGGTTAAAAAAATTTCTCTTGGGAGAAGAAGGATATTCTCTATTTCTTTATAATGGATACATTCCGATTAAATATTTATCAATCTTTCTTTTTTTTTTTTGGAAGGAAAAATATTTACCAATCTTAAAGTATAATTAATATTAAATTACCTAGAGTAGAATTTTTATCTTGTAATATATATATATCATCATTGGATTTTTGGCACATATTCCATTGCATGCAGTGATTATCTTCCTAGGAGAGAATGGCATATCCGCCAGGGACGAACTCACGCAGGGGCCCAAGAGGGCTCGAGCCCCCCCTTACTTTGTATCTTGGGCCCCCATGAACCATTAACCCAGCGGATAGCCCACGTGAATCTTAAAAATAAAAAAATAAAAAAAAGTAAATCCAAAAAAATGTAAACCCAGTGGTCCGAATGGAAAAATGAAAGAGAAAAAGAAAAGAAAAATTAAGAAGGGAGAGTGCGAGACAGAGAAATTGAGAGGCGAGAGAGACTTAGAGAGTAGAGAGTAGTCGAGACTCGAGATAGAGAGAAATTGAGAGGCGAGAGAGACCTATCTTGCCGCTGCCCACGCCGTGATGCCCACCACACTAGACCATCTCATTGCCCACGCCACCACCACAAGACCCATCTCGCAAATGCAAACCCAAATGGCCATTAGCCACAACATAGTAAGACCCATCTGCATTTTGCCACCGGTTGCTTGATTTGCCCAACCCAACTTCGTTGCTCCAGCCTTCACAGTTCACAGTTCACACTCAAGTATTTAATCTATCTTTCAAAACCTAATATAGTGTTTGTGAATCTCAGAATCTGTGCTTGTGGTGTTTGTGTTTTTAGTTTTTATTGATGAGTGATGATGGTGATTCTGGATTGAATATATGAATTTGTGCTTGCGGTGTTTTTTTTGGCTTTGTGACTCTCTGTTTTTGTGAGTTGTGAGTCTTGTGACTCTCTGTGTTTGTGATTCTCTCTCTTAAATTATATAAAAAAGATCATAAGAGAGAGAGTAGAGTTTGTAGAAATTAGAAAATATATTAGTGTTTAACTATTTGTTGTCTGGTAGTTAGGCAATAAAATTGGGACAAGTGACAGAAATAGGAATAGACTGAACATTGATTCATCTTTCAAGAAATAAAAATGGTAAAGTTAGGAAAAGTGTCTGTTGGTAGTGCTTAATAAATTCATAGCGTCGGTAGTAGGACTGGGTGAGTGACAGAAAAAAGAGATAAAAGACAAAGACAAAAGACAAAGACAAATCATATAATATACCAAATTGTCACACAAATTCAAGAAAATAACAGTGATTCACTTGTGTCTACTGTTAACTCATAATACTATAACTAGTAATTTGAAATTAGATAAATTTATAAAAGAGCGTCGAGTTCCCTTTTTATAGATAATGTATTAAGAAACAATAGTCTTTTGTGTCTTTTGTTTTTCTTGGTAGGTAATTGTTTCCTAATATATTAAGAAATTATGATTTTTGTGTATTTGTCTTGATTGATAGTTTGTTAATATTATATAAATGAGTATTTGAATTTTTTTGAAAATTTTTTTTCACTTATCTCCGGCCCCCCTAGCTTGAAATCCTGAGTCCGTCTCTGATATCCGCATATAAGAAATGATAGATATATCCTTTTGCATCCATGTATATCGTAATTCGTAAGCTTATACTTATTTTTTGGCATTCTGTAATCTATAGTGAACTTACTAATCCAACACCTTTTTTTAAGCAAAATAAATAAATTAGAGTCCAATACCTTGTAACGTAGCCTTTCATTTCGTCGAATTCAAGTTTAACAAGGTGTATACATCTATATCATTGATTACATTTCATATTTTAATCGTTCAACATGCTTGTCAAACACATGAACATCTGGCTTTGTGCAAATATCCCGCCCCTAGCTAGAACCTCAACATCAGATAGCCAGGACAAGATCCGGCAAGGATCGGTGCAAACGCTCCCAAGGGTCGCTTTGCCACACTGGGAACTCATCTCCAGCCTCCGAAGCCCTAAGTAACACAGTGAGCCACGTGTTGAAATACTCACGAAATTGAATAATCACCCCTTCCTTATTAAGGGTCCAAACGTGCACCCAATAGGTCTTGAATCTATCCCATCCTTCTGTGATCACATGATCGCCAATCGCCATGATGCTCCGAGGTTTAAACTTGAACTCGGTGTGCCTCGACTCCCCAGTGAGTATCTTCATCATGTGTTGGCATGGTGGAGGTCCATGGTACCAATACTCAAGGTCAGCAGCCACTAACCTAGCAATGGTCTCAGTGTGACCATGTGCCAAGGCCTTGTAAAGCATTTTGACAGTCTTCTTGTTCCATGTTTGGGGCTCCGGCACCGGTGATATGCCCTCCTCATCTTGTTCCGGCATGATCTCATTGTGGTTGATTCCCATGCAGTGAGGAATGTAAGGTTAGCTAGCTAGCTAGTAGCAACTGGGGAAGGCTTCTAGCTAGCGTTATTGACGTATTGTTGGTTATGCTATATCATATACGCATGGGACACATTTATAGAGCATTGGAGGCTGAGGAAAAATACAAATAGGAACGCTACTCTTCTAGAAAATTGGAGAAAGAGGGTGGTAGGCGGATCCATCACATCTATTAATAAAAAAAAATTAGCGACGTATTATAGTTTGTAATTTTTTATTAGGAAAGTTTATTAGGGATATTCCAATATTTCGGACGAAAATCTTTGTGTTTGACAGCTAGCTACTATGGGGACAATATAATTATTATGCTAAGTATATTCAACTATTAGTGACAGGGCGGTTCTGTCTCTAATAAGACAAATTGATATTACAAGTAATTTGTAAAATTAACCTTAATAATGAATAATTAAATGTTAAACTCCTCCTCTGACTAAATTATGGTCACGATTTTTTTATTTACGAAAAAAAAATAAATAAATAAAGGAAAGAAAGAAAAAGATGCATGGCCTATGCAAGCCCCCAAATAGTAGTAAAAAAGGGAATCGAATACAAAGAATGTCATTAAAAAAAAAAAAGGTCGGTAAGATTTTGATGGGTTGATGGGCTGAAATTTAATTATTATTATTTATTAGTGCTTTCCTTAGTTTCCTATGCTAAAGTTGAAAACCGTGTGGGTCTAATTATTAATTTTGGGTGTGCTTTTCAATAAAAGAACAGACAGTAATAATATCAATAAATAAATAACAATGATGATAAACAAATAGTAATAATTTTGGGTTGTTCTTAGTGAAGCAAATTATAATAGATATTTGCTGTCCGAGTAATCCTTCCCAATCAATATTATATTGAATGCATGTATTCGAGCGTCATCAGTTATGTTTTTTTTTTTTTTTTTTTTGATAAAGTCATCAGTTATGTTGAGTTGCCCGGAACGTTCCTTGACATACATTTAAGTAAATTTACTCTTATTAATTTTTATTTAATGGGTCAATAATGGTTTAAGCTATTACATTCATGCGTGTGCCCTATTGCAGTTACATTCACAAGTTCCTTGGTTTACCATCTATTGTAAAGTTACGTTCACACATGAATGGAGCCTAGAATTTGTCTTAGGGAAAAACAATATCATTCAAGAATAAATAAAACTACTAAAATTAAAATCAAATTAATACATAAAAAAAAAATCCAATATCTATTTGGTTGTAGCAAAATATAAACAAATTTAAATATACAAATACCTATTTCTAATTAATACATTGCAAATCAATCATTTAGGACATATCAAAATGAAACTTGATGTTCTTTTAAATTATGAAATCCATCTATGATTAATTTTATACTAAATTTTGCAACAATTTTGTTTTAATGAAAAAAAAATATATATATATATATATATATATATTGTAGGGTCAAGATTTGTGGCCCAAGCTCAAAAGATAAGGGAGGTGAGCCCAATAAGTCCTATACAATGAATTTGTAGAGAGTGGGTGAAAGAACTGGACTGTTTGTGAACTAAACAACAGTTAATCAAGATTTTAAGAGATGAACCAGTACAAAAATACACTTGAAACTTGAATAAATTGATATCCGAGGAGATAAATTATTGTTTGAAAGGCTAGTACAGTTCTTAGAGTTACAGTAAAATTTTCTTCTTCGTCTTTTTCTCCTTTTTTCGATCCCCCCCTGATGTAGGACACAATTTACTATTTAATTATTGTAATTTATTATTTTTGGTATTTTTATGTAAAAAAACGTTATTTTAGGTTTAGATGATTTATTTCCTTGTTTTTAAGTGCATTTAATGCTTTTTAGGTCAAATTTGATTCCTATTATGGTTAGGTATCAATTAGGAGTTATTTTAGATTATATTTTCTTGTCTGTCAAGTTTTAAGGAGCCCTTAAATAGGCTCCTAAGTCTGTAAACGTTTTTCAAAGACGATTATCAATAAAAAACAGACTTTTGTCAAATTTTCTTCTGGTGGATTCCAGTTTTATCTCCTTGTGGATTCAAGGAAATCCCCTCGTGGATTCGAAGATTACTACCAAGAACTAACAGTTTAGTTTCTATTTCATCAAGAGAGCATCGTGTGTGCTTTCTTTAGGCTTCCGCGACATCAGTTGGTATCAGAGCCTTGACTTACCCTAGTCTGATGGCTAACTGGCGAGACAGTGACCACCACAACAATGACGGCGGTGACGACGTCAACAACCCAGTCCTCACTAGGGCTGAGTTCCTTAAGTTTCGTGAAGAGGCTCATGATGAGCAACAATTTCATGAAAAGAGTCAGAAAATTATGGGTGAAATCCAGCAAAAGATTGCTACTCTTCTTGCTAGGAAATCATCTCACAACAACAATGTTCAATATATTCAAAGACACACTCCTAACTACAAGAAAATTCCATTCTTTGATGGAGATATGTGTAAGATGGATTTTATTGACTGGCTTCTTGATTTGGAAGAGTATTTTAATTTTTGGAAGATTTGTGATGAAGAAAAGGTGCGGCTTGCATATAATAAATTAGACAATAAAGTAGAAGAATGGTGGGAAGACATTCAAATTGATAGAAAGCGACGAGGTAAGCATCCAATTCGCTCTTGGCAAAGAATGAAAAGAGTATTAATTGATTTATGGTTTCCTAATGACTATTATGATATACTAGATTATACAAGTGTTGATTATAAATCTGTATATTCATATGAAAAGCAATATATTCAAAACCAAAATTATGACAGCCAAGTCCATGTGTCAAGTAAAGGAAAGGGTTTGAGGGTTGAGAAGAAGCAGCCTATTTCTAAAGAAAATTTTGAAGTGGTTAAAAAAGATCAAGATTTGCTACAAGTTATGGAATTGAAGATTGAAAATACCACTTGTCAAAAATTTGAAGAAGAGGTCAAAGAAACGAAGGTTGAGTTGATTGTGAATAATGACAGGAATGAAGAGATGGTAATTATTGAGAACATTGTGGAAGATTCACTTGAGGTCAAAGTTAGGGACGAGTCCATCACCCACAAACCCCAAGTTCCGGTTGATTTATTGAAGACGACTACACAATATGTTGATTTTCTTGGAGTAGAAAATTTTAATTTCATTATCAACCCATTTTTTATTGATGTTGCAAATAAATTGAAAGTAGATGAGAAGAAATTTTATGCTACATTTTATGAAGAATTCAAGTTTCAGAGCATAATCAAGTTATTAAAGCATTCGAAGTATTTGTTTATTTGGAGCGGAAGATTTCAGATTTCAAAGATGAACTCGAGGACGAGTTTGTTTCAAGTGAAGGGGTCTGATGTAGGACACAATTTACTATTTAATTATTGTAATTTATTATTTTTGGTATTTTTATGGAAAAAAACGTTATTTTAGGTTTAGATAATTTATTTCCTTATTTTTAGGTGCATTTAATACTTTTTAGGTCAAATTTGATTCCTGTTATGGTTAGGTATCAATTAGGAGTTATTTTAGATTATATTTTCTTGTCTGTCAAGTTTTAAGGAGTCCTTAAATAGGCTCCTAAGTCTGTAAACGTTTTTCAAAGACGATTATCAATAAAAAACAGACTTTTGTCAAATTTTCTTCTGGTGGATTCCAGTTTTATCAAGGAAATCCCCTCGTGGATTCGAGGATTACTACCAGGAACTAACAGTTTAGTTTATGTTTCATCAAGAGAGCATCGTGTGTGCTTTCTTTAGGCTTCCGCGACATCACCCCCCCCCCTCTTCCTCATGCGAGGCCTCTTCCATTTATATAGTTTTCTTTTAAACCATCTTCATCGTACACTTGTTATTCATCTAAGCATTCACTTGAGTGCATATCCCATCAAGTACCTTCTTTGGTTCTCCACGAGTGGTGGCAGCTGAGATGGCACTGTTCAAGAGTTTTCTCCACATAAATGCGGCCAGAAAAGTTGCTGCAGCGCATTAAATGCGGTGGTAGCAGCTTTTTCCTTAGATATTTCTCTATTCTTATCATCTTTATATGTGCATGAAGTTCATCCTTATCGTTGGGACTCCCTGGAAGCTCATCCAAACTGCCCAAGTATTTGCTTGACCGATATTCTTCAAATCCGAGGGGGATGTACTCCTCGGACTATATTCCTTTATCTTTTCCTTACGTGATTCTCCACTTTAGGGTCTTTCCCAACCACTTACTCCTCTTCGGACGTACCTACATCTTCGAATAGGGTCCAAGGCCCAATATACGAATTTGGGCTTTTATCCCCACACACACACACACATATATATATATATATATGTTAGATTATTATCTTTTTATTTTATTGTAAAAAACTCATTTTTTTTGTTATATTCATGATTGAAAATACTCATTTTATAATTGTAATAGAAATTATAAGTATAACCACTTTATAAACAACTTGTTAGACTAGTGATTTTTCATACATCGAAATACATTATGCTCAAAATAGTGAAGTTTTAATTTTTTTTAATAGTAGTTTTCTATGATTTGTGAATTCTAGCAAATAAAACTTGTTTATTAACAAACAAATATCATCAATTCTATAAAGATTCACATTTCTCTCAAATATACAAAGCAGCGGTAAGAATAAGCAACTTCACTATATGTTCACTAAATTAAGGATTTAGTTATTGTAATTAATAATTTATTATAGCATAAAAATATCTATTAAATAATAATACTCAATTATAAAGTTATGTATGTTTTTAATAATTAAAAAATACCAACAATCTATTAAGTAAAGTTAGACAACATAACAACATTAGTTCCAAATATCTTGGGCCCCAAATAAGCCAATGATAAAAATGTTATATGAAACACATAGTTTTTATGAGTACGTGGAGTTTTTTTAATAAGGGACTTATTTGTGTTTGGTTAATTAAAAAGTTTTTTTTTTCTCCTTTTGGATTTTTTTTGCAGATATAATTGATTTTTAATTTGGGGGTGGGGGGACGGGGGTGGGGAGGGGAGGAGTATGAATATTTTAGCTACAATTTTCAAATAAATATATTTAAAAGGCCGGGGGGCATGGCCCCCTTGATCTCTTGATAGTTCCGTCCCTTGACTCCCTTCAAGGCCTTCTTTCATAAGTTCTTTCCTTAACTTGATTCTTAAAATAAAATAAAATAAAAAGTTCTTTTGTTTACCATCTAATTAATATTTTGCACATGGAATTAGGGATGACAAAATACATGTACACCTCGCTGTACATGACTTATCTTCTTTGGTCCCATTCAGTGCACATTTTCACCATTTTGAAAAGGGAATGACATGGTGCATAATAGGTTTAGCTCTCCATTATTTATATATTAGTTTGTAACTTGTGCTTATGCACGAACAAATTTAATTGTAATGGTATTTTATATATATATATATATATATATATATATCCATTTGATATTCATGCATACAACATAACATTTAAAAGGAAAAAAAGAAGAGACGAAAAAAAGGGAAAAAATACCTTAAGAGTTTTGCCAAGAAGTAATGAAACATAGATCTAACTTTGGATTTGAAACACAACTATTAGACGAAGATATAAGGTTCAAAACAGTTTGGCATCAATTAGAAGTATATAATGACATGTGTGTTGTTCTTTAAAGAACTATTACACTGGTTCATTTCCCTATGTGACACATGTACGACCAATAAATGAGACACAAATAGATAGATATGAATAATGAATGGGACAAAATTTTGTACTAAGAGATGGACTGTGAGTTCTCTGAACGAGAAAGAACGAGAGAAGAAGATGCCGAGCTCAAGCGTAGTACGAAGAAGATTAAAGAGTCAGAGGGGTCGCCGGCCTTTGGGGCCCCGTCGTCATACAGAGATAAGCTTGTGGGGGAGATCCCCGGGGCCTTTGCACAGGCTTTTAACCTCCATGCAGCAGAGGAAGGGGATGCACAGCCAAACATGGATGTTGAGGATGTCAACAAAGGATTGCTCGCGGTCACTCTGTCTAGTGATACCAGGAAGCATATTCGTGCCAAGTGGGCACACGCACTTATTGTCAAGGTTTTTGGCAGATCTGTGGGATTTCATTATCTTCATGCTAAGGTGATGAGTCTATGGAAACCGGCGGGTAGACTCGATTGCGTTGATCTGGGGAAAGACTTCTTCCTCATAAGGTTCGGCCTTGTGGAAGACTACAATAATGTTCTCAAAGGCGGACCATGGTTCGTTGGAGAACATTTCTTGTCCATTAGAGTGTGGGAGCCCAACTTTAGGCCTGCAAATGCAGTGTGTAATATGGTTGCGGTCTGGATTAGGTTTCCCGAACTGCCCATAGAATATTATGAGTTAAGTGTTCTTAGAGAGGTAGGCAACACCATTGGTCCAGTCCTAAGAATTGACTCAAACATGGCAACGGAGGTGAGAGGCCGATATGCTCGAATTTGTGTTCAGGTGGACTTGAACAAGCCTCTGGTGCGAAAAATCTTGCTTGAAGGATGGGTGCAGGAAATCCAATATGAGGGCATCAATACCCTTTGCTTCTCTTGTGGGCGAGTAGGGCATCGGCAAGAAGGGTGTCCATATACGGTTAGGGCTGATCCATGCATTCCTAAAACTACAACTGAGGCTACGTCAACAATGGACGAGATAGTTGGAATCGAACGAATTGGGACCCATGATGAGGATAAAGACAAGGAGTCTACTATTCAGGATTTTGGGCCGTGGATGCTAGTTCAATGTAAAAAACCTTGGGTTAGGACTTCGGGGTCACGTGATGCTTACCAAAAACGTGATTCGGTGCCAGGCTCAAAATCTGCAGGAAATCCTGAGACCCACTCATCTCGAGTGCCATGCCCTGACTCTAGAAGTATGTTGGCTAGGGCTTCAGGGTCTGCGGATGGGAAAGGTAGGAAAGGGAGAATAAACTCTTCGGTAGGCACTGCAAACACAGTGGTGGGCAATGACTTGGGTATGGGGGCGAACGTTCCCTTTTCTTTTCAGTCTGGTAGCACATCTCGAAATCACTTCTCCCCTGGTAGCGTTGTCGGACGGAGTGCGACGGTAGTTGCCTCATCCAACTTTCATAGTGGGAAGCTTAACTCAGGTTCAGACACTAAGGTTGAAGGTCTCCAAAAACCACGAAAGGATAGTGCGAAAGTGAAAGGAATCGTAAGTCCACATGGAAGCAAACTGCAAGTTCCAATGGGCCATCTTGAGACAAGGAAAAATCATGCCTCTATCAGCAGGAATGCTAGCTCAGATCAGAGCAAGCCCCACCATGATTTGGAGATGGTTCGACCCAGTGGAGATGAAGGCCTGGAGTCATATCTTCCCTCTAACGCCTTTGAGCAGGAAGCTTGGGTTTCTTCCACTAACAGACCCGACCTAGATGGAGTGGCCTAGCCCCTGGTGGATATTCCCGTCAGACAAGCCAGCGAAAGCAAAAGCAAGGGTTTTCGGCTGGAGGACATTGTCGCCGCTTTTGCTGAAGCAAAGCTTGAAAGACGTAGGCCAAGAGGAGCTAGCTGTGGAAAAGAAAATCTGGACATCTAAAACAACAGTTGCAAAGTGCTAGGGAAACGAGGTATCGAGAACTCTGATCCGGATGTACCCAACGACAAAGCATTTCAGCTTACTGATTAACTCCAGGGAGATACAGTTGGGATTCCTACAGCATTTGGTAATCATGGAAGAGGGGGACAACTTGTCCAAGTTGATGTTGAGAGAGATGGGATGGAGACTTCTGAGTATGTTGGACTCGCAGACCACTCCTGATCTGGTCTCTTCCCCACTTTCCTCTTTATCAATGAATATTTTACTTTGGAATTGTAGGGGGCTTTAAACCCTCATTTTCATTTGGCGCTGACTAGTCTTATCAACACTCACTCTCCGTCCATTGTGATTATAACGGAGACTAGGGTGGGTGGTGATAGGGCTAAGGACATCACTGATAGGCTCCCTTTGATGGAGCGATTCACTCTGATACTATTGGATACTCAGGCGGTATTTGGCTCTTGTGGAATTCGGATGTGGTGGAGATCACACAGTTAGCTAAAACTGAGCAGGAAATCCACATAGTGGTTAAGGTACGTGCTACTAACACTCACTGGGTTCTTTCCTCTATTTATGCTGGCCCTAGATTAGCAGAAAGAAAATTATTATGGAATAATCTGTCTGCTGTTGCCCCTCTCCGTAGCTTACCCTGGCTCATGCTGGGGGATTTTAATGAATTGCTGTTGATGAAGCTTGAATTCGTTAGTCAGAGTGTGCAGACAAGAGTGGACTTCAGCCTACAAGAATGTATTCTCAAGAGTGGTCACCGGTGTGGTGCCTGCCACAATGCCTCCGATGCCAAAGTCAGTATCAGAAGTTTTCTAAGAATGAGCAATATAATGTATTGGAATCAAAGAAATCTCTCGATCTCTATCTTAGTGTGTATGTACCTTCTTCTTGGCAATGTGGGGGCTCTATATATATATGTTGCTGCAGCCTCTAGCCATTGGGGCAGTTATGGTGGCTTTAATGCCCTCTTGGGTAACGTTTTCTGGCCTCATAATGTTGCTTTAATTTGCTCCCAACGGTCTGTACAGTTAGCTTTGTAACCGTCCAGGGTGTTTATTGGCGGCATTGAATGAGACATTTACCATCGTCAGTGGAGTGGATATTCGTCCTTGAAGGCCCTTCTCGTCTGTCCAATTGATCTCGTCTATACTTGATTTCGTCAGTCCCATTAGCTGCCCCCGGATTCTGTGGTCGTCGTGACATGTCATGACGACTAGGGAAGGTGAACGGTTTTTGGATTGTAAGCGGTTAGGTTTCCGTGCCGTATTAAATGCGTTGCGGCGGCGCCTTCTGGGTTGTGGCCTACGTGGCACACTTTGACTGGGGGAGTTAATGCTCCACATGATAGGACTATTGGTTTTCCCGCTGGTTCTTTGGTTTCCCAATTCTTGGTTTTAAACTTCCCCTCTTTTCACTTTTTCCTCACTTTTTTCGAAAATCCTTCAATCATTGCTCTGACCATCTTCTCCGGCGACCTCACTCTGCTATTTTCTTCCAACCTCGTTCACGGCGCGGTGGTGCTCTCCCTGTTCATTGCTTTCTAAAGGTACGCCCACTCTCTTGTTCCTTTCTATGTTTTTCCTTTCTTTGCTGTTACAACCTCGTTTCTGATTACTTTTCTCTCCTCTTTTCCTTCTTTTTCTTTGTTTTGTTCTTGCTTTCTTGGGGGTTTAGCTTATACTGTGTCTTCTCTTCGGTTTTCATGGTTCGTAGCTCTGAGGTTAGGATAGGCTGCCCATCAATTTCTTTTCTATTTGCTCGCTTAGGGGGGTCCTTAGGTGTTTTTTCTCATATTGAGAACTTTGTCTTTAAGGGCAATTGTTTGAGCGTAGCATTGGCTGATTTGTTGCCCTTGCTTCGTCAGTCACTAGATTGGTTTGCCAACGAGGTGGGAGAGCGAAGGAATATGTTTGAGGTTAGGTCAAGCGAGCTCGAGACTGGGTTGTCGTCTAGCGGCGGCCCAGTGGAGGGGGATACTGCCATTTCTGCCCCTCTTGAAGTTAGGACTTTCCATGCTCTAGAAGAGAGGTGTGGGCTGGACGCTGACACACTTAGGAGATTTAAGGATAGATTTCAATTCCAAGATCAAGTTAGGGTTCATTTGCCCAATGAGGAGGAACGAGCTTGCCACTTCTTCCCAGGCGAGGTGTGCTTTTACGAGTCTGCCTTCGTCTGTGGGCTAAGGTTTCCCGTCCATCCCTTCTTGATGGAGTTGTTAGACCATTTTGGTATTGCTCCTGGGCAACTTATGCATAATTCGTGGAGAATATTGGTCAGTTGTATGGGGATATGGCTGGCCGCCACGGACGGAGATATGCTTAGGGTCGACGAGCTCATCTATTTGTATCGCTTGAAAGCGTTAAAGGAGCGCGGGTACTATGAATTGGTGCCTTGGGAGAGGAAGACTAAGGATTGTTAAGAAGTTACCCTCGTCCTTCAGATACTGGAAGTCCAGGTTTTTCTTTGTGTCTGAGGACTATTTTGAAACTCCTTCGGGCGAGGTTTGGGGTGATCTCCCGAGGTTGCATCGTTGGTGGGGAACCCCGACCTTAGGTGCGTCAATATTCCCTTTCATACATTAATTTCCGGTGTGCTTGCCTTTATCGTTATTGATTCTCTTGTTTCTTCTTCTGTGCAGTTAAGAGACGGCCCAAATTGAAGAGAAGGTATAAGGACCGGGTTCAGAAGGCGATTGAGTACGCGCAGGTGATCGAAAGTTGGGATGACCTCGTAGATCCCAGGACACTTGCCTTCTACTGTCTTGGTCCAGATCCGTCCAGTTACGTCCTGCGAAATCTTGAGATCGAGGGAAAAAAGAGTAAGTATTGAGTTCGTTAGTATTCAACTTATACCCATCTCTTCACTCTTTTTTTTTTTTTTTTTAACAAGTGTTTCCTTCTTGCAGAGGTGATGACAAAATTCAATAAAGACATGTATGCCAAGATGAGGGCCAAGAAGGACGAGCCTTTGTAGAACTTGGGAAAAAAGACTGTGCGCGTCACTGGGAAGAGTGGCTCTGTCCCTTCCGTTTCTTCCGTCAGCCCAATTGTGTCAGGGGTTGCGAAGACGAGGACTGCTTCTCCCACGACTTCGGTGGAGGAGATCGAGGGTACTCCCGTTTCTAAAAGGCCGAGGTTGTCCGAGAAGGAGAAGGAGAAAAGCGTTCCTCATCCATCCACGCTCTGGACTGATGAGAGGTTGGCCGTGGATAGGGCTCACGAAGTGGTGACTGCTGCGGATCTGAAGGTTTTATCCGGTGTTCCGTTCAATGACGTGGCGGCTCGTCACGTCCACAAGCTTGTACAGGTTAGTTCATTTGCGCCACCCTCCTTCTTCGTCTTCCTCTTCCTTTTATTTCTTTTACTGACGACTTTGAATTCTTTTTCCAGGTACTAGGAGAGAGCATCCATATTACTTCTGAATATCTAACCCAGGAGACGAGGGTGGCGTCTCTTACGTCCAGGATGGAAACTCTGGAGGCGGAGAACTCCACGTTGAGAAAGAATCTTATTGATTCTATGGGCGAGGCTGCTTCCTTAAAGGAGAAAGTGAAGACACTGGATGACAAACTTAGGGTTGAGCGCCAGTTGACGCAGGAGAAGGATGAGCAGCTCTTAGGTGCTAAGGAGATGCTGAAGACGATAGCTGCGAGGTCGGTGGAAGCATTCCAGACTACTGACGAATATAGCACCATCTTGTTCAGCTAGTATTTCAAAGGATTTGAGCTCCTGAGGAGATACCTACTGAAGCATCCTTCTGGGGTGGACATGGAGAAGTTGGACCTGGAGGAGGTAGACCAGGAAATGGCTACTGACGAGGCCACCCAATCTTCTGCCATTGTGCCCGACGCTCCAGCTGGTGAAGACGATACTGCCAACGCCTGATCCTGATACTTGTAAAAATTCTTTTTTCTTTTGGTGGATGCCCGTCATGTTTTTGGGCCAAATTTTTGAATAATTGCTGTTTATTTTATTTTGATAACAATATTGGCAACCCAGTGTTTATGGGTTTTATGTAAAAAGAATGGTAATTGCCCTTGGTTTTGGGACTTTAATTAAATTTGTTGCATACTTACTTACACTTCGTGATTGCCCACGTGTTTGTTGAGTTTTGCCTGACTCCATATGTTGTGCTTAGTGAAAGTCCCTTACTGTGACTTTCTTCTCTCTCGTCGGTAGTTTTAGCTGTTTCCTTGCAACTAGAACTCCTTTGGTTCAGGCAAATGGGTTGGGCGCCCGGGTTCAGCTCTTAGTTTTAATTCGTTGTGATACCATCATCGGTAACTTATATCAGTCAAGGTGGAATCTTGCCAATTAGCTATTTTATCACTTCAATCCACTTTTAGGGATTTTGTCGTCTATACTTGTATTCGTCAGTGACCTACATCCGTGATAACAGAATCTTGTTACTTAGCCACTTTTGACTTACACCCACTAAAGGGATTTTGTCATCTTTAATTGGCTTCGTCCGTAACTCACATCCGTCAAGGCGGAATCTTGTTACTTAGCCACTTTTGACTTACACCCACTAAAGGGATTTTGTCATCTTTAATTGGCTTCGTCCGTAACTCACATCCGTCAAGACGGAATCTTGTTACTTAGCCATTTTTTACTTACACCCACTAAAGGGCTTTTGTCATCTTTAATTGGCTTCGTCCGTAACTTACATCCGTCAAGGCGAAATCTTGTTACTTGGCCACTTTTGACTTACACCCACTAAAGGGATTTTGTCATCTTTAACTGGCTTCGTCCGTAACTCACATCCGTCAAGGCAGAATCTTGTTACTTAGCCATTTTTGACTTACACCCACTAAAGGGCTTTGTATAGTTGGCCAGACCTGTTTGCACGAAGACATTAGTTGAATAATTCATTTATTAACTTTAAGAACGAATACATTTATATGCTACATCTATTGATGGTATTTCTTCAAGTGCTCGATGTTCCATGGCCTTGGTAATCTTTGTCCGTCTAGGGTCTCCAGATGATAACTACCTTGTCTGGAGTAGTGAACGACCCGGTAGGGTCCTTCCCATGTGGGATTGAGTTTTCCTTGGGTGGAGTCTCTAGTGGCCGTCGTGACCTTGCGCAGGACGAGGTCGCCTATGCTAAGTCGTTTCAGCTTTACCCTCTTGTTGTAATAGTCAGTCATTTTCTGCCGGTAACCCGTCATTCTATTGCAAGCTTTGTCTCTTACTTCGTCTAAACAGTCCAGGTTAACTCTTAAAAGATCATCATTGTTATCTTCATTGAATGCTTCTCGTCTGGTGCTGGTTACTCCAACTTTGACCGGGATTACTGCTTTAGTGCCATAGGTAAGCCTGAAGGGAGTTTCTCCCGTTGGGGTTCTCGATGTAGTTCTGTAGGCCCACAAGACATTGGGCAACTCTTCTGGCCAGGTCCCCTTTACATCGTCCAGCTTTGTTTTGATGATCTTGAGCAATGTCCGATTTGTCACCTCCGTTTGCCCATTCGCCTGTGGATGTCCTGGGGACGAGAATTGATTTTTAATGCCTAGCCCTGAGCAGAATTCCCTGAAGCCTTGGCTATCGAACTGTCGTCCATTGTCTGATATGATCGTCCGTGGTATCCCGAACCTGCAAATTATATTCTTCCACATGAAGTTCTGGATTCTTGCTTCGGTGATGGTTGCCAGTGCCTTTGCTTCAACCCATTTCGTAAAATAATCAATAGCAACGAGTAAAAATTTTACCTGACTTTGCCTTGTGGTAGCGGGCTGACGATATCGATTCCCCATTGTGCAAAAGGCCACGGGGATGCAATCGTCGTCAGCTTCTCTGCTGGAAGCCGCTGAACATTCCCGAACCATTGACACTTGTCACATTTCTTGACGAACTGTGCCGCGTCCATCTGCATAGTTGGCCAAAAATAGCCTGTTCGTATGATCTTGCTCACCAAGGACCTAGGACCAGCATGATCCCCACAAATTCCTTCGTGGATCTCCTCTAGGATGTACTTCGCTTCTTCTTCGTCAACACACTTCAAGGAAGGCATGAAGAAGCCTCTCTTATATAGGGTGTCATTGAGGATTGCAAATCTAGCTGCCCTCTTTTTGATCTTCCTGGCCTCGTCTTCGTCCTGAGGGAGCCGTCCATCCTGAAGGAAAGACGGGATGGGCGTCATCCAGCTGTTTGTGCTCTGGATCATCAAATGTCGAGATTTCTTCAATGCTGGGATTTTTCTGGACTTCCATCATCAGGTCTGTGCTCGATTCTCCATTTTCTGACGAGGCTATCTTTGAGACTTCGTCTGCTGTCGCATTTTGACTTCTGGGGATCTGCATAAACTCCACTTCATCAAACTCCTGAGTTAGACGTTTCGTCAGCACGAGGTATTTTTGCATTCTTTCTTCCTTTGCTTCACATTCCCCCTTGATTTGCCCAATCACTAGCTTCGAATCATTTTGGACTAACAGGTTCCTAGCTCTAAGCTCTTTTCCAAGCCTCAAACCAGTCAGGATTCCTTCGTATTCGGCCTCATTATTGGTGGCAGGAAATTTCAACTGGACTCCATACTTTAGTATTTCTCCTTCAGGGGTGATTATGACGACCCCTACTCCCCCCCGTTTTTGGGCTGATGAACCGTCGGTCTGTACTGTCCATGGTCTACCTTGGTCAGTGAGGTTGTCTTCGTCTGGGGGGGTAAACTCTGCGATGAAGTCTGCCAAAGCCTGTGCTTTAATGGCTGTTCTAGGATGATATTCAACATCAAATTGGCTGAGTTCGATTGCCCATTGGACCATTCTCCCCGCTGCCTCCGATTTGCCCATGGACTTCTTGATTGGTTGATCCGTCATCACCAAGATTGGATTTGCTTGAAAATACTGTCTAAGTTTGCGTGAAGCTACAATCAACGCGAACGTGATTTTTTCAATCTTTGGGTACCTGGACTCAGCTCCTTGGAAGGCTTGGCTAACATAATATACTGGAAGCTGTTTCCTATCTTCTTCCCTGATCAGGGCTACATTGACGGCTGTAGTTGACACTGCTAAGTACAAATACAAGTTCTCACCCTCTTTTGACGGGCTTAGCAGGAGTGGATTGCTTAGGTAACGTTTGAGTTCCTAGAAAGCTGCCTCACATTCGTCAGTCCAAGCGAAAGCCTGTTTCAAGGTCTTGAAAAAGGGTAGGCATTTTTCCGTCGCTCTAGAGATGAACCTATTTAGGGCTGCAACCCGTCCTGTGAGCTTTTGGACTTCTTTGACGGTCTTGGGCGATGTCATGTTGATTATGGCTTGTACCTTCTCTGGATTTGCCTCTATTCCTCTCTGGGACACCATAAATCCCAGGAATTTCCCTGAGGCTACACCAAAGACACACTTTCTAGGATTCAGCTTCATATGGTATTGCTTGAGGGTAGCAAATGTCTCTCTGAGGTCGTCCAGATGGGTAAGTTCCTCTTTACTCTTGACGAGCATGTCATCCACGTACACCTCCATATTCCTGCCTATCTGCTTGATAAACATTCTGTTCACCAATCGCTGATAAGTGGCACCTGCATTCTTCAGTCCAAAGGGCATTACCTTATAGCAATAGAGCCCTTGACTGGTGATGAAGGCCGTTTTCTCTTGATCCTCGTCAGCCATGTTTATCTAGTTGTATCCAGAGAAGGCGTCCATAAATGTCAGTAGCTTGTGTCCTGCTGTGGAGTCTACCAACTGGTCTATTCTTGGCAGAGGGAAGCTATCCTTTGGGCATGCCTTGTTCAGGTCTGTAAAGTCTACGCATATTCTCCATTTCCCATTCGCTTTCTTCACCAAGACGATGTTTGCGAGCCAGTCTGGATAATATACTTCGCGGATGAAGCCTACAGTCAAGAGCTTGTTAACTTCATCAATAATCGCTTGGTCTCTTTCGGGTGTGAAGACTCTTCGTCTCTGTTTGACAGGCTTCCTTTCTGGGTCCACATTCAGCCTGTGCTGAATGATTTCTGGAGATATGCCTGGCATGTCATCGTGGCTCCAGGCAAAGACGTCTAGGTTTTCTTTAAGAAATTGGACCAGCTTTATTCTCATCTTAGGACTTAGAGTCGTCCCTATCCTGGTTGTCTTATTGGATTCTTCGTCGGTTAACTCTACTGTCTCCAGGGCCTCCACCCTTTCTTTCTCCTTTTCTTCGATCGTCCATGTATGGTTCTCCTTTGCGGCCACGACGGCCTGGTAGCACTCTCGAGCCAAAACTTGATCTCCTTTGACTTCACCAACCCCGTTCTCCGTTGGGAATTTTACCTTCAGGCAGTAGGTTGACGTAGATGATTTCCACTTGTTGAGTGCTAGTCTTCCAATGATTACATTGTAGGACGAGGGACAATCTACCACCAAGAAGTCCAGATGACAGGTCAACTATTTCGGGTAGGTTCCCACTGTCACCGTCAACGTCACTATGCCCTTGAGGTATACCCTGTCACCACTGAAGCTGACGAGGGGAGAATCAAATGGACGCAGTCTTTTTGGATCTAGTGTCAACTGTTGAAACGCAGGGAAGTAAATGATATCAGCGGAGCTACCATTGTCCACGGGGATCCTTTTTGTGTTAAATCCTTCTATGGTAAGCGCTATGACCAAGGGGTCGTTGTGAGGCTGCTTCACTCCCCTAGCATCTCCTTCGTTGAAAATCATGTCCTGATCAGTTCGTTTGTGCTTCAATGGGGGTGTCATGTGAACATTGTTCACCTGTCGTTGATATGCTTTCTTAAGGGACTTGAATGATCCTCCTGCGATGGACCCTCCTGCGATCGTCTGTATTTCCCCTATCACATTTTGGGGAGGCTGGAACTGACGGTCACTGACTCCGGACGAGGACTCGTGCTGGCCCTTGTTTCCATCCCGGAACCTACTGAATCCCCCTTTCTTCACAAACTTCTGTAGTTTCCCCTTCTATATCAACTCCTCTATCTGCTTTTTGAGGTCTCGACAATCTTCGGTGTAATGGCCGTGGTCCTTGTGAAATCGGCAATACTTATTTTTATCACAGACGTTAGGAGATGAATGCAATGGTCACGGCCATTTAAGGTAGTGCTCGTCCTTAATCTGCGTTAAAATTTTATCAACCGGCATAATAAGAGGGGTAAATTTTACCGTTTGCAGTCCCTTATTGTCTTTACTCCTGATCCCGTCGTTGGTCCGACGATTTGGGCGCTCCCGCTTTTGCCCTCTACGATCGTCATCTATCCTTTCTTTGTCCCCTGGTCTCCCTGCATCCCTGATGGCTGCTAATGCGTCTTCAACGTTCATGTGCTTCTGTGCTTTAAGGAGCATCTCGGCCATCGTTTTTGGGGGATTCTTTGCGAGTGACGTAACGAGCTCTCTGGATCTTAACCCTCCCTTGAAGGTCGTCAGTTGCACCTTATCGTCTACTTCGTCTACCTCTAAGGTTTCGCGAGTAAAGTGTTTCACATATAACCTTAGAGTTTCCTTTTCTCCTTGCCTGATGGTAAGTAAGTGGTTCGCGGTTCTCTTAGGACACTGTCCTCCAATGAAGTGACACAGGAAGGCGTTGCTCAATTGCTTGAAGTTGTCAATGGACGACGTTGGCAACTTCGTGAACCATTCCCTTGCAGCTCTTTTAAGAGTAGTTAGTAAAGAACGACACAGTATTTCGTCTGGGGGCTGCTGGAGCCCTAGGGTCGTTCTGAAGGTGTTAAGATGATCCTGAGGGTCCTTTAGCCCATCGAATGGCTCAAGCTGGGGTAACCGAAATTTTGACGGTACTGGGCATTCAAGGACTGCTGGGGTGAATGGCGAGTCCGTTGCCCTAACCATTCGGTCTACACTTCGCTCTGTTTTCTCCTTGATGGCGTTCCGAAGTTCGTCCATCTCCCTCCTCATCTCTTGGAGAAGATCTGAATTGTGCTCGGTTGGAGTAGCGGGCCTTTGATGGTCACTTCTTCTGTGGCTATCTCCCTCGTCATCCCGGTTTCCTCTAGACCGATTCTCCTCTTGCTGAAGCCTAACTTCATTTCCTAATTTTGCCTGGTTAGTTCTTCAACGGTGGCTGCGAGAGCCTGAACTTGCTGAGCTAAGGCTGTGGAATCTTGATTGGATTCCATCTAATAGTGATTGTTGGTTGGAAACTATTTTTTCGAGATTGAACATGAAAACGTCGTCCCCACAGACGGCGCCAAACTGATGAAGCTTGAATTCGTCAGTCAGAGTGTGCAGACAAGAGTGGACTCCAGCCTGCAAGAATGTATTCTCAAGAGTGGTCACCGGTGTGGTGCCTGCCACAATGCCTCCGATGCCAAAGTTAGTATCAGAAGTTTTCTAAGAATGAGCAATATAATGTATTGGAATCAAAGAAATCTCTCGATCTCTATCTTAGTGTGTATGTACCTTCTTCTTGGCAATGTGGGGGCTATATATATATGTTGCTGTAGCCTCTAGCCGTTGGGGCAGTTATGGTGGCTTTAATGCCCTCCTGGGTAACGTTTTCTGGCCTTATAATGTTGCTTTAATTTGCTCCCAACGGTCTGTACAGTTGGCTTTGTAACCGTCCAGGGTGTTTATTGGCGGCATTGAATGAGATGTTTACCATAGTTAGTGGAGTGGATATTCGTCCTTGAAGGCCCTTCTCGTTTGTCCAATTGATCTTGTCTATACTTGATTTCGTTAGTCCCATCAGCTGTCTAGTCAAGATAAACTTAGAGGCAACCCCTTAATCCCTAGCCGTGTGCTGTCTTTCAAGGAGTGCCTGAACTCATGTGGTATGGTCGATCTTGGATTTCATGGTCCCATATTCACTTGTGTTAATAAAAGGGAAGTGGGCCACTATATCCAAGAGAGATTGGATAGAGGCTTTGCTAACATTGATTGGAGAGAAATTTATCCTAAGGCTGCTATTCATCACTTGGCCCGCATTCACTCGGACCATTGTCCTGTTCTTCTGTCTTTGGATAATCCCCCAACCTCAAACTTCCCCAGGCCCTTTCGATTCCAACCAGTCTGGATGTCTCACCCTCTCTTTCCTAAGGTGGTTGACGATTCTTGGGTTATTGATAGAGCATTCAAAGCCAATATTGATACTTTTATTGACAATGTGAAGATTTGGAACAAGGAAACTTTTGGTAACATTTTCCACAGGAAAAATAGGGTGGAGGCCCGGCTTAGAGGCATTCAGAAGCATATTGCAAATGGCCCTAGTGAGTTCTTGTTGAATTTGGAAAACCAACTTCGAAAGGAGTATTTTGAGATTCTAGCCCAAAAGGAAGAATTCTGGTTAATAAAATCTCGGTATAATTGGTTGATTCAGGGCGATAAAAATACCAGGTTTTTCCATACCTCCACTCTGGTGAGGAGAAAGAGAAATAGAATCTCTTGCTTATTAGATGGTCAAGGTAATTGGGTTCATAATGAAGCTGATGTGGCTATTTTGATCAGGGAGGGTTTTATTGATTTGTTCAACACGTGTGCTGTGAGCTCACCCCGTAAGGTTTGGGACTTCCCGCTCTGGACGTGTCACATTCCCACTGAAGATAGGAATCGGCTTGAAGCTGATCTAACCTTTGTGGAAGTTAAAGAAGGATTATTTAGTCTTAAAGCTCCGGGGCCTGACGGACTCCATGCGGGGTTCTTTCAATCCTACTGGCATAAAGTGAGCAGTGCTATTTTTGATGAAGTCGGTAAGATTTTCCTGACTGGTACTATGCCCTCCCACCTTAATGAAACTCTCATTACTCTTGTTCCTAAATGTCAAGGAGCAGACTGCCTTGGTGCATTCAGACCCATTAGTCTGTGTAATACCATCTACAAGGTCGTCACTAAAATCATCGTAATGAGG
Source organism: Quercus ilex subsp. ballota (assembly GCA_032727855.1). Lineage (NCBI taxonomy): Eukaryota > Viridiplantae > Streptophyta > Magnoliopsida > Fagales > Fagaceae > Quercus > Quercus ilex. The sequence goes on from CM064908.1 coordinate 29,554,138, forward strand.
TTAAGACCCTTGCTTCCCAGCCTCATTTCTCCGCTCCAAACTGCTTTTGTGCCTGGGAGAATGAGGCTGGACAACATGATTATTGCCCAAGAGCTCATTCACACTATAAGCCTCAAGAAAGGGAAAGTAGGCTATATGGCTCTGAAAATTGACATTGAGAAAGCTTATGATAGGTTGGAGTGGCACTTTATTGGGGACATCCTAAATCTCTACAAGTTTCCCACGAATATGGTCAAACTAGTCATGAGTTGTATATCTACTTCCTCCATCTCTGTCCTTTTTAATGGGGGTAAGCTTGACTCCTTTCTCCCGTCTAGGGGAATTCGCCAAGGTGACTCGCTTTCTCCCTACTTGTTCATTATGTGTATGGAGATGTTGGGAGTGCAAATCAGGGAGAAGTGTGAGGCCAATCTGTGGGACCTGATGAAAGCCTCTAGAACTGGCCCTTCCTTCTCTCACCTGTTCTTTGCGGATGACTTGATATTGTTTGCCAAAGCTGATAGGAAAAATTGATGTAATATGAGGGAAACTTTGGACTCCTTTTGTGAGTTGTCGGGCCAGAAGGTGAGCCTTCACAAGTCTAAGGTCTATTTTTCCCCCAATGTCAATCCTAACCTCCAGGCAGAGATGTGTCAGATCTTGGGCATGAACTCCACCCCTAACCTTGGGAAGTGCTTAGGTTTTCCTTTAAAATTACCCGGGTCGACTTCTCAAGATTTTAAATTCGTTCTTGATAGGGTTCAAAACAAGCTGGTGGGTTGGAAATCTAATCTTCTCTATATGGCTGGTCAGGTTGTCTTATCCCAATCTGTTATTGCAGCCATCCCCTCCTATGTCATGCAAGGGTGTATATTGCCAAGCAGAGTGCTAAATGGGGTTGACAGGATCAATAGAAATTTCCTATGGGGTTCTACTGAAGAAGCTAAGCGGATGCACATGGTAAACTAGAAGACAGTCACTAAGCCAAAATCAAAAGGGGGGCTCAGTATTCATGAAGCCAAAGGGAGAAATTTAGCCATGGCAGCCAAATTGAGCTAGAGGATGGAGAATGCTGATGATGTCAAATGGGCAGAGGTCTTAAAAAAGAAGTATCAACATAGGCCGACAGTAGCAAATGAGCGAAATCCAAAGCTGCAGTGAAAAAGGGTGCTACTATTTGTGAGAAAGGGTCAAAATGGGTTATTGGAAGCAACAGCACTTTGTGCTTCTGGCACGATAAATGGCTCAGTATGGGCACTGTTGGATCTTTGGTAGAAGGTCCCTTATAGAGGGGAGAGGAGAATATCTTAGTTAAGGATGTTATTTGCAGTGGGAGGTGGGATTTCAGTAATATTTCCTTTGACCTCAATGACCTGGTTCATCAAGCTATTCTGGCCACCCCGATGAGAAGAGTGGCAGAAAGAAGGGATCACAAATGTTGGATCTCAAGTACGAATGGGGAATTTGACATGAAGAATGCATACATGCTTGCCACGGGACTGGGAACTCACACCCCTGACTTTCATGGGAAATGGATCTGGAAACTCCCCACGCCTCCAAAAGTCCATATTTTCCTCTGGAAATGCTTGCACTATAGTTTGCCTGTAAAGAGTGTTCTTGCACATAGAGGCATTGAGGGACTTGGGGGCTGTGATTTCTGTTTTGAGGGTGATGAAGACATTCTCCATGTGCTAAGAGAGTGTCCCACTGCCCAGGACTTTTGGAATGCAGCTCTATGTCCCTCCTCGTTGCGGCATTCTTTCTCAGCTGATCTGGAGACATGGATCCGCGACAATGCAGTTTGTACTTATCACGCAGAAGCTAAAGACTACCCTTGGGGATTATTTTTCCTGTTTGGTATTTGGAATATCTGGCTTCAACGTAACCGTAAAACTTTCAAGCATATGGCAGTCAACCCAGGTCTTTTACTACAAGTTGAGAATCAAACCAGGGAATTCGTTTATTGTGTGGCTAACCCAAAGACGGATAGGACCATGATAACTAAGGAGGTGAAATGGGTTAGGCCAGCCCCAGGTTGGGCCAAATTAAACACTGATGGATCCTTTTCTGTTGGTAATGGGCCTGCGGGTTGTGGAGGTCTTATTAGGGGCAGCGATGGGCAATGGGTTACGGGGTTTGCCATGTCCATTAATGTCTCCTCCAATATTGCAGCTAAGCTATGGGCACTTAGGGAGGGACTAACTTTGTGTTTGGAGATGAATTTACAGGCTGTAGAAGTTGAGCTTGATGCATCTGCAGCAATTTCGTTGGTGTCAAGCAATTGTTCTACTAACGAGGACCTTTCGGGTCTTGTTGATGATTGCAGGGAGATGTTGCTGCGGATGCCTCAGGCTAAGGTGTCTCACTGCTATAGGGAGGCCAACTGCTGCGCCAATGCCTTAGCTAGGATAGGAGCAAGTTCACCCACTAGGATTGTAATCGTTTTGTAACCCCCCCTCCCCCCCCCCCCCCCCTCCCTCGATTGCTCCTCTTTTGCTTTCTGATTTTGTGGGGCTGTATCGTAACAGGGCTTGCCCTCGTGAACCTGGTGTTTATTCCTCGTAGTTTTTAATATTATCATCCATTTCACCAAAAAAAAAATGAATGGGACACACATTTTTGTAGGGTTCTCTTATCTCTAGAACAGTTGAGTAATAAGTATTATATTGAGATTGAAGCAGTGTCATAATTGTGGTTCACCAAAATTAAGAAAGTTCAATTGGACACTTAGCGCAAAATTAAACTTTAATTAAAATCCAATTTGAATTCTAATTAGATTTTCTCTAAGCATTAGTTTTAAATATATATATATATATATATATATTGTTGTCTAATTTTGTGCCACGTATCCTATCTATCTATATATATATATATATATATATATATTTTTTTTTTTTTTTAATTTCTAGGTGAGTTAATGTTGTGCAAAAGGTAAAGAATCTAATATAAATAAACCAAAAAAAAAAAAAAAACTCAATAAAAAAGAGTAAACTTATGTGTATATCCAAAAATTAAAATAAAATAAAACATAAAAAAAAAAAAAAAAAAAAAAGAAACAAAGAGTAAAACTCATGTATATATCAATGACTTAAACAATGTATAATTTGAATCCATATATGTGTAATTGTGTTGTTTTTAACTTTACCATGCTTATGCATGAATTATACACTAGTTAATATAAATAATTCAATCATTTTTATATTCATCATATTTACTATATATTTATTTTTTATGTATTCTTTTACCATCCCAAAACATTTCCGTCTCTCTCTCTCTCATCACCGTCCTTCCTATTTTTGTCTTTACTTTACCTCATTAGTGTAGTTACTATCTCATAAAAAAGAAAAAAATTCCTCCAATTTGCCTCATTCTTATGCCCTATGCGAGTTTTTCCAACTTCATATAGAAAGGATGGGGCACTCATGATCTAACCTCACACCCCATAGCAATTCCTACTTGGGGTTTAGTAGTCAACACCAACTAATTAGATCAAAATGAAATCCTTATATTAAAATGGAATACTTATATAGATTTCATACAAGGATTCCATTTTGCTCTAAGTTCTACCCCTTTCTTTATCGTTGTTGGTTATATTAACAGTCGTTTACTCAGTGGGGGCACAACTTTTACATAATTAATATCAAAGCTAGTTTTCATTAGAAAAGGCTCCTGTGATAACAAGCATGCGGAAGTAAAATTTAATTCCACTCTCACCTTCGAGTTGATCAAGTCCCACGGAATGCCACAGCTCAATAATATTTGCTTTCTTTTACCTTTTCTTGACTACTTTTGCATTGTGATAGTTAGAGAATGGCTTATATATGCATGACTAGACTTTACACCTTAAAACAATTAGTAGATATATTGCAACACTTTGAAAACCCCAATCCTAGTAGTAGTAAATTTTAGAATAAAGAAAAATTACTTAGGACTCCTCCAAATAATAGCAACTATAAAAAATTTAAAATAAGGATAGCCAGTCCGACTTTAAAAAATTTATTAAAAAAAAAAAAAAAAAACGTGAGAGTCTTAAAACTAAGTTCTGTTCTGGGCTATCTTTTGAGTTTTGAACTTTGACTTTTTTTTATCCAATAATTTATAAAAATTAGTTCCAACTAATAGTCGTTTAGTTCAAATATTTCTTGGTGTTTTCAAGAGAAACATTCAGAATTTGAGTCTTCCTTTTTTTAACTATCGAATTATAAAATGAAAAAACTCTTCCACTCTCTTTAAGTTTTTTTTTTTTTAATTGATCCATTCCCAAAGTACAAAAACCATGCATATTTTTCTATTTCAAAATTTACCATCGTAATTAATAAGTTTCTTCTTGTGCAACACCGTAAAGGTTCTCCTATCTATCTAGTAATAAAGATTCAGAGACAGCGGTGAAGCTAGAAACATTTTCTTGGGAGGTCTAATGGGGTCTGAAACATTATTAAATATTCTTTCACACTAGTTTACATTCACTATTTCACACTCATATTGATAATTAATTGATGTAAGAGTATTCACATTTTAACGCATAAAAATGGATGTGAAATAGTAGATACGTAAGAATTAAAACCCTTTAGATATTATGGATTGTATCATTTAATATGACTATATATGGGACATGATAAAAAAAGACTATGAGAGAACTTGGGACTGGGAGGGAGCCGCCTCCCGGTTTTTTTTTAAGGGATCAAAGAGTATTAACGATCGAGGAAACGTAAGGGGTAGCAAGTTGTGGATCCGTCAATACTAGATATTCAAATAGCTTAGATTGATTAAAAAAATGATATTGGATGTGGCAAGTACATAGAGTACTAGAATATATAGGAACAGATTACCAAACTCAAAAAAAAAGATTACCAAACTCAGGATTTCTAAGTCAAAAAGAAGTCACTTGTAAAACATATGGAAAAAGCCAAAGGGTCATCCTTCACGTAAATGATGCTTTAACTTTCAATGCGTTGTGTGGTGATCCATTGAAATGGGATTAACATTAATAATTAATGAATTATTAAGCAAGTGGATAGTGTACGTTGTTCCATGTTTTAGGTTTTTACCTGTTCCAAAGTCTAAAAACCCACTTTTTTAGTGATCGGCCTTTTGATTCTAACAATTATATACTAGGTAAACAATAAAAAATTTGCCCAAATCTTAAGGTTGTCCATGTAAAACACGGATCCGGATCCTCTCCATTTCCCTTTGAAATGGAGAGGCTCCAGTTAAGGGACAGGATTAATTTGAAATACCTAAGGTCTAAGATGTGCCACGTCAATTAAAATATTAAAAACTTAACTCAACAAATTCAAACTCTGGTTAAACCAAGATTAATTGCAATTATCTATTTTGCTCTCCAGAGCTCCAATGGAGGCACTCACCAACACTTCCTCTGCAGCCTATCTTACGCCAAAAGCCTCAAACTTTGCTATCAAAATTAGCTCTTTCCTCAGGAATCAAAACCCATATACGAAATTTGCAAATGGGTACTTTCCCATCTCTCTTTCAAGGCCATTCACTACCCAGAAGCTCTGTGCTGGACATAGAGACTCAGTGATAGTTGGGGCAAAGAAGAACCACAAGAACAAAAAGCCAGACACTCATAGCTTTGTGCCCAAACCAGAAGAGGCTACTGAATTTTTCCCTGAAGTTGTGCTCCTTAAAGAGGTGCTTTTTTACACAAAATCCCGTGTTCATTCTTTTTTTCTTTTTTTTATATATTTTTAATTTACTTCCCCAGAGTGCTATATAGGAAAAAAAATAGTAATTTTAGTCTTGGTTTTGATGTATTTGAAAGTTGGGTTCTTTTACTTGATAGTTTTTTATTATGTCTGCTACTGATTTATTGGTTTTGAATATGGTTTCTTTTTTTGTGCTATATTTTTTCAGTGGTTGGTTTTGAGTTTACAGATTGAAATCAGCGGGTGGTGTTTCAGCTTTGTAGGATTTATGGGTTGTTTCAATCTGAATTCGTTACTAAAATTATTTTAGCATTTGTTTTTTTTTCTCTGCTTTGCCTAATTCCGAACTCTTGCTCTTCATCATTATGACAAATATGATCATTAACTTTTACCATTTTAGCTTATAAGCTGAATTAAACCTTTTACTTTCAAATTAACTTGTCAATGTTAACACTTTTAGGTTCTAATAGGAAGAAGTCAATATGGGGTTAAATGCTCTTTCGAGGTGTAACTCTTCTATGGTATAGAACTGCTCTGTGATATGTTTATTCCATTATCAAATTCTTCTATAAAAAAATTCCACCCTTCCCATACCTTTATCAATTTTACCTCAAGAATGGTTGCTGCAGTTCTTGGCACTAATTCTAAATTTAAGAACTTGGTTAACAATAATGCTTGATGATTGGTTTAATGCAAAACATGCTTCTTTGAACTTCTTTGTGCATTAACAATACTTTTAAGTATCTTGCTGAAATTTGTCCCTAACATTACTTGTTATCAGTAGTGCTTTGTAGAATTATCATTTAATTTTTTATCACATCAGTTTTGCATCTTGGCATGCTTGAATTTACTCCTACATTATATCATATGCTTTATGTATCATAGCTATTTATCATGGTTGAGTATGTGAATCACTTATAGTTTGTTATAGTGTATTTGCTGTTATGTGTAGAACTTTCATTTGATGGTATGTATTTTTGTCATAATGCATTTGATTTTTATTTTTATAGAAAATGAGTTGAAGCAGTTAGCAGCCATCTATTAAAAAGTTTGAAGAGAAGGGTATCTGTACAAAAGTCTGTAGAGAAGGTTATAGTTGTTCAAGAAGTCAAGCGCAAGATATATGTAAAGCTTCATGTACCAAATTTTACACACTTGTTATCAAGAAAAGGTTTTGAATATTCCATGACCGATTGAAGACAACGTATTTTGAAGCTAGCAAGGCTAATTTTCAGTTTTAGTAAAAATTTAGATTTGATGTATTCTTAGCTTTTAGGACAACTTGAGCAATTGCTTCAAATTGATCAATTTTGATGTCGCATGAAATTTGATCCAACAGAGTAGACAAGAAAAGAAAATAATAAAAAATGAACAAATTTTATTAGTCCTTCGAATATTTTCATATACTGTGTGAATATATACTCTGATGTAATTTCCTTTGGTTTGGGCAAAAAGCAATTAGAATTTATTTATTTATTTAATAATTTAGTATTTCATTGAACTAAGAACATAATTCAGTAATTTCCTTTGGTTTGGGGATTTATTGCTAGAAAGTGAGAATTTATTTTGTTCAGTATAGATTTTTAAAATTCTTTTTAATTTGTTTATATACTGAAGTTCATTCGAAGCTCATTATATAAATGTGATTTTGGGTATCCCTGTTTACCAGCCTAGTTGCATAAATCTATTGTAGATTGGGATATAAATATGTCAAGCGGGCCTCAGTACTCCAGAACCAACTTTTTGCAGAAGTTGTTTTCTGCATAATTGTTTTCCGCATAATTGTTTTCCCACTTTCTTTTACATTGCTCAGCTAATCTATGTACTTGGGTTGCACCCTTATAAGTTACTTGGCATTACAATCAAAATTCAATCCAACATAGTAGACAATAAGAGAATTTAATTAAAAAAATGAACAAATTTTATTTCTTTTACATTGCTCAGCTAATCTATGTACTTGGGTTGCACCCTTATGAGTTACTTGGCATTACAATCAAAATTCAATCCAACATAGTAGACAATAAGAGAATTTAATTAAAAAAATAAACAAATTTTATTAAAATGTACACTTTGATCACATAACAAGAATTCCATTAAAATAAACACTTTGATTAGATGATTATAATAACATGAAACTTCTACAATTGGTGTGCTTATTGCTTGACTATACATTCCACCTCTTGCCTCTTGATTATACATTCCATCCAAAGTCTACAATTTTCAATCTTAGCTTGATCACTTCAACTTGCCTTGTGTTAAACAACTTGCCCCATCTCTTGGTACAAATGTATGATGCTTCTTTGTTATGTAAGTTCTTTTGGTATCAAAACTTTGGGATGTATCATAGCTCCAAAGGCCCTTCCAAATTACTGATGATTAGGATCAATGAAACCTACAAGCAATATTAACAAATCTCAATCCTTCAGGATTATAGAGAAACCAATAATAGAACCTGTCCAAAAAATTCTGCAAACTTTCTAAATGGATAACCAAAATGCCAATACAGGAACCAATTTATAAAAAGAGAGGCACAAAAAACAGCCAGGAAATTCAATTATTTTTCCTATAAGAGCTTCAAATACCAACCACAAAAAGGTTCTCAAGAATCCCAACAACTCAGATTTTTGAAAATAAAAAATTCATCTGCCTCACCCTAAAAAGCCAGTGTATATCAATAGCCAACAACCAGTAAACATAAATCCAGCCATAGGCTGAATGTTTTCTTTAGCAGTTCATCATCAAAATATAATTATGTGCATTTCATTCCTACAAAGGAAAATTTACACACACCTAATTCTGCAATCAGAAGCATGACAAGGAAACAAAGAAACAGTCACAATACGTTCCCCAAAACCTTTCATAATAGAGTGAACAATTAAAAATTAATATAATGAACAATTATGATTAAGTAAAACAGCAAGCTTGTATTTTGATCATTAATTCTATTTCCTCCCACCCCTTTCCAGTATTAGCTTTGCTTGTTGTTTTTGCTTTTCAGATTTTTCATCTTAGTCTCAAGAAACTTGGGTGCGGTATCAAAACAACCCAAAAATCTCATACCTTTTGGAACAGATTCAGATAAAAAAAAACCATAAACCCTCCTGCAAAGCTTAAACACCCCCCAAATGTTTTGTTTTCAAACAATCCCAAAGCTCAAAACCCAGAAACAAGAAAAAAAAAAAAAAAAACACTCAGAGAATAGAAACCAAACTCAACATGACGAAATAAAAAAAAATAGCAATATACTAATTTATTTTCCTTTGTTTTCCAAGCAACCAAACAGAGCTTATAAAGAAGAAATAAGATTGAGAAAATTTACCGAGCAGTAGGTTCGGTGATGTTAGGCTGGTGTGAGACGTGGTCGAAGAAACAACGGTGGCTTGGCATACGTTGGTGATTGTGGCAGCTGCGACGGCAAGGTTGAGCTAGACGGCGATGGAGAAGAGAGATTGAGAGAGAGCAAAAGAGTGATTTTGATATATTTGAATCTCAGATAAGAATAAGATGGGTTTGTTGAAACCCTTTTGTTAACCACAGTCCAGTTTAAGAGTTTTAACTTGAGTTAAGTGTGGTGTTATCCTTTTAAATGACGTGTCCAGTTTTTGGCCCTTGATAATTTTGGACGAAATCCTGTCCCTTAACTGGAGCCTCTCCATTTCAAAGGGAAATGGAGAGGATCCGGATCCGTAAAACACTACAAAGATGTCAACTGCTTCATTTCTTTTTCATAGTCCTGCATGTGAACTGCAAATGACAGTGTACAGGCTAAGCTTGGAACTGACTAATTTATTTGCAGGAATGAATCAACTTGCATTAGTGCTTATCTGTTTATATATGAGTACTAAACTGCTAATTGGGGAATTTAAAATCTGGGCCTTTTCTTTTAGGGAACCTTTACAAGATTATGCTAGCTGTTGTGTGGAAGCAAACTTTTATAGGGCTCTTTAATTATTGGTTCGTTAAATTTGGATTTCTATAATAGAATGCTGTATTCCTCAAATCATAATGCAACAACAACAATCATGCCTTAAAATACTTAGTCCCAAAATTTTGGGATTGACCGTAAATCCTCAATAGATTAATTAGGTTGACAAAATTTTTTTTTTTTTTTTGTCATACTATCTGAAATTATACTCTCTTCTATCTCTTTAATTTGTGTCATTTTTTACTACTTGTAATAATGTTAGTTTAGGTATTTCTCTACCTTTTTTTGTTCCCTCGACTTGAATCAAGTCACTCACTCTTCTCAATTAATGCATTAATTGCTCTACTTCTCACATGATTAAATCATTTCAAACAACTCTCTCTCATGCTTTCATCAATTGGAACCACCCTTATCACTCTTCCTCATTGCAAGAACATGTTACTTCTTAGGAGCCTAACATTCGATACCATAAAACATAACTACTCTTATAATTTTGTTTGTTGGGAAATTTAGAAATCGATGGAAATAAAAAGAATTGGAGTAGGCAGACACAAATAATCATTTTTCTTAAAATGATATTTCTCACCACTAGATTGAGTTTTCATAACGGCTTGCAGACAAACTACCTCTAGGATACAACTAAATCTAGAATCTATAAATAGAAATTTTGGGGAATCTTGCGAATTGCTATGTATGGTTGGGAAATTATTGAACCCCCTAAAATAAGTCCAAAGAACAAATCAATTCAATACTAAAATTTATCTTGGCCTTCTTAAACAAAAAGAAAAAACCCAACATCAAACCAATTTGATCTAAAATAAAAAAAAAAAATTTAATAATTTGTTGATCTTAAATCTCTGAAAAAATAATTAAATGAGCTATAAAGTGTAAACACTAAAAGAAAATTAAGTGTAAGGCCGTGGAAGTGGGGCATGAGACAGTGGAGAATGAGGACATTTTTTTTTTTTTGGTAATGGTTGTATTGTTGCGTTGAATTCTTAGTAGAGTAATGTAAAAGACAAAACAAAATTCTTCTTAATGAATTACAAAGACCAATAAGTTGTCAAAATTGAGTTGAATTGTTAAATAAAAGAATTGAAAAGAGTAAAAACAAAAACTAATAAATAATGAATTAGAGTATTCTCAGTAATAATAATTAAAATTCACTTAACAATAATAATTAATAACTATTATAGTAATAGAGTATAGATAATTTACAAGATTTAATCTTAGCAATAATAATTAATATCTTCATTATACTAAGAAAACATATGCCCAATGAACTTATAGTTTATCTTTAATTCTCTTGCTAATACTATGAATAAATTTTTGATAAGGAAGTCACATATACCGCAAGTTTTATCTCCTACCTAAGATTTATTATCTAAAAGAACTCATGTTAACTTGAAAAAATATTCCTTTGGATCATAGGTTACGAAAGATTTCATCAATATTATCATAATGATCGAGATGAAAAAAAAAATTTACAAAGAGGCCCTTGTCAATCTCTTCAACACGAATTTGAATGACTCCCCTAAAAAATATTCTTGGAGCCGCCACTGTTGTTAGGAACACATACATGTTTGTTTTTGACATTTTTAAAATAAAATCTACAAATTGTACACTTTCTGCAATTGCCTCACTCAAGCAAACTACCCTTCTTGCTTAAGCAAATTATTCAGAAATTGAAATAAAATTCATGTTGTAAAAGTTTGCATTCTCTTCACTTGTCTCTTGCTCAAACAAGGTCTAAATAGAGAGTTGGCATGTCTCTTGCTCAAGCGAATGGTGCAAACCTCAATCTCACTCAAGCGAGATTCTTAAACACAATTTTATTTTCTTTTAATCATTTTTAATTCTTCTATATTTATGTAGGATATTCTCACATATTACAACCTATATGTACTTACATACCCACATAGTGTTGTATAATTTTCTCTTTAATTTAATAGGGTATTATATGATCACACAATACTCCCAATGCTTTTCACCAATTCATCTATATTGCTCATATCCTATGATTCACATCCTATGCAATCTCTCCATCTTTGTAAATTGTATTGATCCAAGATATCATAAACTTTTAAGGTTTGTTACTACAACAAAAGTGGGCTATGGTGACGAAACCTTTCGTCACAATATGTCCTTATTTCGTCACCAAATACATATGGTGACGAAACAACATTCATCACCTAAGCTCCGTCACAGAATGTATTAATGACGAAAATGTTTCGTCACTAATAAAAATATGATAAGTGATAAAAAATTTTCATCACCAATAAAAAATGATAGGTGACGAAAGTTTTTCATAACTTTCATCACCTAATATTTTCGTCACTAAACCTTATTTTCAATGACGGAATATTTTGTCACCAAATGTTTTTTTTTTTTTTCCAATTTCAATAGATTAGGTGACAAAGTTTTGCATCACCGATTGTTTTTTTTTTTTTTTTTTTTTTTTTTTTTTTTTTTTTTAATTTCAATAGATTAGGTGACAAATTATTTCGTCACCAATTTCTGCTTATAGTCAGATATGGCGACGAAAATTATCGTCACCAATTTTATTTTTTTTATTAATATTCTTTACATTTACTTGCCATTACATTAACCTGTTCATTTCCAACCACATCCATAAACAAATCGTCCATTCATTTCTAACCAAATCCATTAAAAATACATCCATACAATCTAAAAATGCAATAAAGATGTTCACAAAGTAATTACAACCATTTATATACAAATGATGTCTTCCAAACTTTACAGAAAATTATTTGAGTTCAAGTAGTACCACAAAAACTATCTTTTTGCCACCAATCCCATATTTGCACGAGTATAAAGGAAAATACATCAATAACAAACTAGACGTGCAAACAAATATTCCTGATAAAATGTACAACAACAAAAAAAGAGGCATAATTATTAGTAAGACAATGCAACAAATGTCCATAGAAAACCCAATAACAAACTATACAAAATAATCATAATGCAACATCATATGAAGCCAAACTATCAAAGAAAGAAGACCCATAACATTCTCATCAAACAAAAACCAAACCCACATTACAAACCATGGAGAAATCATAAAGAATGCAGAAAAATCTCAATTTAAAACAAAACAAATAAAGTGAAATCCAAAACAAAATCCCAGCCACCATCATAAACACAAAAACCCAACCATCACAATGAACAAAAAATCCAGCCACCACAACCATTTACACAAAACCCAGACATCACCATTAAACAAAAAACTCAGCCACCACAATAAACAAAAAACCCACCACCACTATTAAACAAAAACCACAGCCACCACCATAAACAAAAACCCACAGCCACCATTAAACAAAAAACACAGCCACCACTATTAACACGAAAACCCAACCACTACCATAAACGAAAAACCCAGCCATCACAATAAACAAAAAACCCACCACCAACATTAAAAAAAAAAAAAAAAAAAAAAAAAAAAAAAAAAAAAAAAAAACTCAGCCACCACCATAAACAAAAAACCCACCACCACCATTAAACAAAAAACACAGCCACCGCCATTAACACAAAACTTAGCCACTACCATAAACGAAAAACCCAGCTATCACAATAAACAAATAACCCACCACCAATATTAAACAAAAAACTCAGCCACCACTATAAACACAAAAACCCAACCACACTATGAACAAAAAATCTAGCCACCACCATTAACACAGAACCCACTGTTAGGTTTTGAGTTTGTCATGTTGGCAAACCAGGACAAAACATGACAAAAACTAAGTCTCATTGGTTTAGAACGGTTTACATTGAAGTCCAACACAAAAAACTCAAGTTCGGGATGAAAAAACTGAGTTACAAGTTGTTTCGTTCGATTGATACTCGATCGATCGAAAATCGCATATCAGCAAAATCAGCAAACGTAAAAAAGCCATAACTTATCCGTTTGAAGCCCAAATCGCGAGCCGTTTTTTCCAGTATTTAAAGGACATCATAAGCTAACCCTAGGTAGGTTTTCAGAGTTTTTTAGAGAGATTAGAGTGCATCTTGTGCCTCTTTTATAGATCTAGGGTTTTGTACCCAAAAGCTCTCTAAGGTTGCTCATATTGCGGTTTGTATAAATTTCTTGTGAGATCTGTGAGGATTTTTCCTTTACACAAGCTTAGGATTATCAAGAAGAAGATTCGTTCAAGAACTTGATGATCATTCAGTTGCTGCCATAAGAGCTTAAAGATAAACAAGCGGGTGTGCTTGTACTTGCTGGAGAATCCAAGAAAGAAGGAGTCCGTGGTCTCGGAGTTTGCACGTGGTCGTGTCAGTAAGTTTCTATTGGTGGGTAGCAATAGAATGTTAGTGGTCTAAATTCTATTGTAAAACTTCAATTCTTTCTATAGTGGATTCAAGTTTACCTTGAGGATAGCTAGGTTAAATCCTCCTCAGGTTTTTTACCGGTTTGGTTTTCCTAGGTGATCATATCTTTGTGTTATTTATTTCTCTGCTGCTATACTTGATATAATTATATGATTGTGTTAACCTAGAACTGCATAATTTGACTAAGTAATCACTTGGCTAATTAACTAGGTTAATCCGGTTGTGTTTTAAGGGGTCTAAAAAAAACACCCATCACCACCATTAAACAAAAAACCCACCACTACCATTAAACAAAAAACATAATTTTAGCACGATTGTGCTACAATACCCTCATACATATAAGAGGTTACTATAGCACAATTGTAAAATTTTTTACAATTGAGAGACTAGTGCTCTTAGGCAGAAAAATAAAACACTAATCAAGGTGTGTTCTAGTTAGTAGATGAGCTCCCCCCACTGCCACAAATGTCACTATCACCCTTGCTTCTCAAAAATTGTATGATGCAGTCCATCTTCTCCTCCAACCTTAAGTTTGTATCCTGTAGCTCATCTATTTAACCCTTGAGTTGTTGAATATACTGAGTTGAGGAAGATGAGGCAAGAGTCCTAAGAGATGAGGAAGGTCTCATGCCAAGTCCCTTTACATAGCCAGATCTTGGCTTAAGAACCATCATAGATATCTCCTCTTCGGTCAAAGGCTGTGCATTAGGAGTGCTACAATGCTCATCTTGTACTCTTAACATCTTTTACTGTCATTTCAAATAATAGAAACCATCAGAAATACATATGTTCTAGTTTTGCAAACTCAAGGCAAATATAGATATACAAACTTATGTATGTTCGCAATCAGGGTGTAACCACTGTTTTGTCTTTGAATTGAAGCGGGTATCATAGTAGAGTTGTGCCAACTTAGGAATATGACATCCATTTTTCCGTCTCTAATTAGTTTGCTTTCCAATGTTAGAAGACAATTTAATTAATTACAACAAGTAATATACTAAGCTTTTGAAAAATTGAAATAACATATCACCTCATCCACACTAACTGCAAGTGACTTGTTTCCACATCTATGAATGTGTTTGCCAATCGTTCACTCATTATTTCTATTTATAGCATTTCTTTTTGAGACTTCCTATAAAGAATAAAGACCAAGAAAATATTAGAGTTTTGACTTAAGTTATATATATAGTTTACAATATAAATCTACTTCACCTTCCAAATAAATATTAATCCAATGAATTTGATAAAACGAATAATCTAGTAGATATGTCACCATAATAAGATCTACATAAAACATTAATCCAATACATATATAGGTTGGTATTATCTACGTGAAAGGTGAGACATACTTCTCTTGTAATTAAAATTTTCAAAGTATTAATTACCAGCTAATCTTTGTCACTCCAGATTCCATTAGTTCAATCCATTTTTCTCATGTGACATTTTTTGGTGGGTGGTTTCTTGCTTACATGCTTTCTTCATCCTTTACAAGTTTTTTGTATTTTGCAAACAACCTATTGTAGTGGTTGCTCAATAATCTACCACACTTTTTGTATTTAGAGATTTGTTCTCAAGTACAGATTCTCGTTGTATATCAAATTGATCCTGCAAAGTGAGGTATGTATAAAGAAAATATTATTCCTTGAATTCAATATGCTTAGTGACAACATCAACAATACACTATAAAATACAGCATAAAGTATAAAACAATGTAATGAAAATAATAAAATCAAACTCATGGACAACTATAAACATTTAAAATATCGCCACATTTTGAATGATCGCCTCTTTTTAACCACTATCAACATTCTTCCAACTATAAACATTCATAGTGGACAAGTTCGTACGCACTTGTACACCAATTTGGCTAACAAGCTTCCCTGCATGTTCACCAATAGAAGCACAAAACTCCAAGGCAATGCGAATTGGTAGCTTCCCATGTTTCTTAACAAGTCCTCGTACCCCTAATCCACGCGTGATGCCACAGGCACGTCTACTAGTCAATGCTATCAAGACATAATATAAATTAAATTAGCAAGTGAACCAAATATAGTGTGATTATGAAATCAAGTAATGGAACTTAAATATCTCACCACTCGTGGTAGACAGTGTGCTCACAAGCTATGCCTCTACATTAGTAGAAATTTGGGCAAGAGAATCTCCACCAAGATGTGTGCTTGATGATGGGATGGTATGCTGGACTGCTGGGGTAGATTCTTCACGCCTATAACGAGCCATCTGTATCATGCAAAAGTATATAAAGATATCTAAATTCATTACAAGTTAAGATATAAACAAGTTATTTCATCATTTAAAGTATCTTCAATCGATTTTCATTGATCATTTCAAGCACAATATTAAAAAGTATCTCAGGCACCAAATCATGTATATAGTACCTCAGAATCTCCACCGAGAAGTAGGCTTGATAATGGGCCCTTATGCTGGACTATTGGGGTAAATTCTTCATAGCGTGAACTAGTGCTATGTCCTAGTGCCATCTATATCATACCAAAATATGTATATATTTTTAAATTCATTAAAAAAAAAAAAAAAAAGACAAGTTATTTCATCACAATATTACAAAGTACGAAATATCGCATGCACCAAATCATATATATAGTACCTCATTATTTAAAGAACTAGATGACTCATCATCATCATCATCTTCACCAATAGCTGATACATAATCGTTGTCATCTACCTGAACACTTACTCTCTTTCTTCCCACATTTGCACATTTAGGCAGAAAAGTTGACAGATACTTCAATCCCAAAGCATTTATTCTCTCTTGGTTTTGCTTGATTCTTTGTGCTCTTTCTATCTCATATTTTGTTATGTTATTATGAGTGTCTTTGCCCTTTTTGGCCATTTCTGCAATTATAGATTGACATAAAAAATAAAATACAATGTCTATTCATTACAAATTCTTCCCAAGTACGAAACATAAATTGGAACATCAAATAGAAATATACATGAACAAATAATAGGGAACCAAAAATTATTAAACACACGTTTCCATATACAAAGGAAAAAAGTGAAATCTACATATCATAATCCATATCAGGGTTCATATCAGAATCAGGTATGTTTTGCACTTTATCTTCATTGTTATCCCCTTGCTCTCCCAAACCTTCTGGAATATTCTCAACTTCAATACCACCTTACAATATTGAACATTATCTTCAACATCAATAGGGACAACATTGCTAATGGCTTCTTGTTGGAATGCATCATTAGCTTCTATTTGATCATTGAATTCTCCATCACCCACCTCTGGCACATCAAACACTCCCATATATTGTATGCATTACACAACATGCTAAGATTCACCCCATTTGGTATCACGAAGGTAGAAAACTTATTTCGCCTGACTAAGTAGTATGAAATGGTCATTTTGATACCACCGACTTTACATATTGATACTTGTGCAATGTGTCTCAGTTCGTATCGTTCTCCTTCGACCGGTCTTTTCACCAGTATTGTATCATTCACATTGAAACAAAACAACTTTATATTGATACATATACTCCAATTCCCAAATTTTACACACATGACCATAGAAGTCATGTATTTGTCTATCATGGTTCCCTTCTACAAATACACCGCTATTTTGGGTTACACGATGATTGTCCAAGTCTTTTTTATGGAACCTTACACCATTGATCATGCAAACCGAGTACTTTTTCACTAGCAACTTAGGACCATTTGCTAATAACCACATTTGTTTTGTAACTTCTAATGACTTGTTCTCTTTCAATCTATACATCTATAATAACATGCAACATGTGACATTCGTAGTGAAAAAACTATATAACTACTTAATACTGTTTAATGTGTCATAAGATTCAAAATTTCTTACACGTTCTTTGAACCACTTAGAAAACTCTCGTCGTTGTATTTGAGTTATGTCTTTTCCAGTTGGATTATGTAATGTGTTTTTGTGTTCACTATTCAAAATAAGTGCTTTATTTTCAGCTAAGAAATGCAAATAATATTAAGGATAATTCAAGCATAATCAAAATATGACATCACATACTCTAAATACGGCTCCAACTCAGGATAGTTGTACAACAAATAACATTGAGCAATCTCATGCAATTCACGTGACATCCCCACATCACTCCGCTTAGACCTGGTAGGTCAAGCTATTTGTGAGAAAACCGTCAGCCCTTGGTCATATTCACCACAATCTGCATTTCTTTCCCTTCAATTATGCACAGTTTCAACTCCATCAAGATATAATGACAAGAAAATAATACACTCTTTAAGAATGTAAGCCTCTGAAATTGAACATTCTGGTCAAGCTCAGTTGGAAACGTATCTTTTCAACATTCCAAGAAACCTTCAAGGAAAAATGAATTGGGAGTATGACTACACATGCAATATAATTTGCTTAAAAAAAACATTCAGCAAATCTATAATTAATAGACGGAGAGAGTTACCTTTCAATTAGATACATCCATCTATATTGCACTGGTCCTCCAAGAATGGCTTCACGAGGTAGGTGAACAGTAAGATGAACCATTACATCAAAGAAGGCTGGAGGAAAGTACTTCTCGAGTTTGCATAGTTTGAGAAGTATACGTCCTTCTAATTTCTCCAAGTCGCTCTTTCTTAAGGTCCTAGAGCATTAGTCTTGAAAGAAGCTGCCCAACTCAAACAATACTGTACAAATGTCCTTATCAGTAAAACCCCGCATCCCAATTGGAAGAATCTATTGTAATAACACATGACAGTTATGGCTTTTCAAATTTAATAGTCTACCATTTCTTGTGTTCACCAACCTTGATATGTTTGCTACATAGCCATCTGGATACTTGACTAATTTCAAAAATTCATAAAAACTATCCCTTTCTTTAGGATACAATGAAAAGAAGGCACGAAGCTTGTCAAATGATCCATCAGGACGTTCTTTTAGGTGCAAAACACTCCTTATGCCCATATTTTTCAAGTCCTTGCATGCCTTGTCTGTGTCCTTGTTTTTCCCCTCAATTCCCAACAAAGTTTCAAATGTACTCTCACTAATATTTTTCTCAACATGCATGACATCAATGTTGTGTTTAAGCTTCTTATTCCTCTAATATGGTAGCTTGTATAGGATACTTTCCTTTGACCAATTCAGTTCCCCAATAATTGGACGCTTTTTCTTGTTGTTTGGTCCTTTGTCCTCCACCCAGACACATTATCGAATTTAGGATAGTCATGCATTGTCCACAACAAAGCAGCACGCATCTAAAAATGTATACCACAAGATGCATCGTAAGTGCGTGCACCATCTTCCTACAACTCCTTCAACTCATTAACCAATGGCCTCAAGAAAACATCAAGCTCATTTCCTGGTTGATTGAGTCCAAGAATAAGAAAAGACATCATAAAATAAGGCTCTTTCATAACTAACTAAGGTGGTAGGTTATAAGGAATGAGTATGACAGGCCACATACTATAGTTGTTGTTCATATTCCCAAAATGGTTAAAAGAATCTGTAACCAACCCTAACCTCACATTGCGAGGTTCTTGGGCAAACTCACAATGTTTCAAATCAAACTCCTTCCACTCCTGACTATCGGCTAGATGCCTTAATATCCCATCATTCACACGTTTTTCTATATACCATCTCATGGCCTCAGCTCTTTTTCTAGACATGTACAATCTCCACAACCTCGGTGTCAACAGGAAGTAGCGCAATACTTTTTGAGAAATCTTCTTACCACCTGTTCTATTATCCTTGTTTCTTGGCGCTTTACACACCGAACATTTATCAAGGTTTTCATTTTCCTTCTAAAAGAGAGCACAATCATTTTTACACGCATGAATGTGCTCGTATGATAAGCCCAAGTCACGTAATATTTTATTTGCTACATAAGTTGACCTTGGAACCAAGTTACCTTTCGGTAAAAGCTTACTCAACAAGTCTAGTATCATGTCAAGCCCCTTATTACTCGAGTTGGTTGTTACCTTCACATTTAGCATCTCAATGACAATCTTCAAAAGAGTGTAATCTGTGCAACTTGGATACAGCTCATTCTTTGAATCACTAAACATTTTATCAAAATTACGCACTTCCTCATCTTGCTGGGTTGTATCTCTTGGTTCCCTTCTAATTCGATCCTCCACCAAGGCATCAATACCATCCAGATGATCATTGTCTAACATTTCTTCATCATCAATGTGCTCATTTAATTCACGGGGTTCTCGATGATAGTACCACTTAGTATAATCGTGCATAATCCCACGATGAAGCAAATGAATTTGCACAATGTGAGCATATTGTTGATAGCAGTTCAAACAG
This sequence comes from Quercus ilex subsp. ballota, assembly GCA_032727855.1. Classification (NCBI taxonomy): domain Eukaryota; kingdom Viridiplantae; phylum Streptophyta; class Magnoliopsida; order Fagales; family Fagaceae; genus Quercus; species Quercus ilex. Next base: position 29,574,353 of record CM064908.1, read on the forward strand.
TCAATACATGGGCACATAATTTTTCCAATTCGATTCACAACAGTCATTGCAAAAGTAAGAAATGAATTCACCCCATCAATATATTGTTGACTTAGTCTGTCTATAGGTGTCTTACCGAGTGTCATCCAAATATTATCCATATCTGATCACACATACAAGGTGAATTTTAAGTCATCAAAATGATGAAATATCATACATAATGTTTTCTAACATCTAAACCTCCAATATACTTTGGAGTGACATATTATATGAAGAGTTACTATTTCATTCTTACAATCCTTTATTTTTAGTCCAAAAAGAATCAAAAGTTTAAAATTGATAAATACTTTATGTATTCAATTCTAGATATACTTCAAAACTTAAAAAATATACACAAAGAAATCAACACTCCCAATATCAATTTATCCACGATATAACACCATGCAACCCACCTGCTTGCTCCAAATCAACAACTCACAAATATATCAAGCATCACCAATTTCATTAAACAAGTTTAAATAAGATTTCCAGTTTAGATCAATGTATAAACTTCAATTTAAGTTTTAAAAGACAAAACCCTAGAGAAAATGAATCTGAGGCTAGTCTTAAAAGACCCAAAATTCTTACCTCAGCTTATACTCACAGAAAGCCAAGGAAACTCAACCTTGCACAAATGAAAATTGAACACAAAGTTTAATGGTCATAAATATTTATAATAAGTCACAAGGGTTAGTTGGCCAGAACAAGAAATCTATTTACTTTTGAAAGAAAACGTAGTATTTTATTGGGGAAAAAAACATTCAAGTGGGTAAACTTTGGTTAAAAAAAAGGAATTGTACCATTTCATTAATAATTATACCATTCTCTTCTTAAAAAAAAAATAATAACTATACCATTCAAACTAAAATGTATAAATTAGGATGGAAACAATATATGATAATGAGAAATAAGGATTTTAACCCTACTTTTTAAAAATAATGATAGAAAAAATCAAAAAGTTTTTACAAAATAATATTATGCCAATTCTGTCAATATCGACTTTGGCTTTTTTTAATTGATGGACCACTCTAGTCAAACTACTATGAGCACTAATATTTCCTAAGAAACTCGACAATGCAAAATCCAGCTTGGCACTAAAAATTGTGTTGCTTATGTTAGAAACTAAGCCATCTATCCTCAAAGTTTATCAAGAAGCCATCTATCCCCAAAATGAAAAAACAAACAAGAGTCTATGTTGATAAATTTTAAATTACATGCGACAACAAAGAGTTCGCTAGTGACAATGACAATGCAAAATCCAGATTTCAATTTCTTTCTACAGAAATAGAAAATTTAAGAATTAATTATTCCAAATTACTTGGCAAGGAATAATGGAAATCTTTAATTCACTTTTCTATTTTTATTAAATGTTACAATATAATTGGCACCTTATACTTCAAACATTAAAACTAGTTGTCTATTCAATGAGAAGCACATGCAAGCCGACAAATGTTAGTATTTATAGCCCATCCGCAGTAGATTTTTGCTCTAGCTTTTTCTGAAGATCTGATATGGATTCGTGCATCAGCTGGTTCTGCAAGTGAAAGATGATTTTATTAATTATAAAAGTTATGGCTCACACCACAACACCAAAAACTCAAAAACATTTACTTACATTTACTCCACAACCCATAATTACCATTTACTTACATTTCCTACACCACATGATACATCACACCTAAATAAAAATCTAATAAAAAATTCATTATTAGATTTTTATACCCAATTTCATTATTCACCTTGTACTATTTTTATACCCAATTTCTTGGCCAAAGAAACTACAAATGAGAGAGCCCAAAACACAAATAGCATCCAGCCATCAAAAACATGAAGCAAATCACATATATCCAAGCTATCACCTTGCACCACTTTTCAAGGTGGCTGTTAGACAAAGAAACTGCACACCAGATAACCCAAAACACAAAACATTTCAAGCATAAGAACAAACAAGCAAACACATATAGGTAGTAGCTAAGCCAAGAAATTGGGTGGATAAACAAGCATATATGAGAAAACCCAAATCACAGACAAGATGAACTGAGCAACAAATCATATATTGGCAAAACTTATGTGTTTTTAATGGTCACAACTTCTTCCAATTGCTTCCCCTTGACCCACTCAGAAGCTAAAAATTACGATAGAGAGCAATTAGAACAATCCCTTGCAATAAAAAAGGCCACAATGCCATGAAAAAAGGACAATAAGCTAAAGCATAACACAAACTACAACTTCCAAAAACTTGACAAATCAGTTAAAGAGTCAAATATTTAATAGCAATTTCTAACTCTAGACCAAGTTTCAGATATTTTCTATGGCGACTTATCCTAAATAAAACGGAAGTTTGGAAGTATTTAAGGGGCAGTCTCATTGTGAATATTAGTTGTCTAGTAAAGATACAGAGGGGAGGTCATCATTAGTAAAGACTAAAGAGGTTAATTAAAAGAAAATTAACCAAAAACATTAAGCTATACCTATGCAATAGTAGCCTCCTTACAGTAATTTGCTTTTATTACAGCGCATTACATGTAATCTGTTTCCGCAACATTTAACCTACTAAAAATAGTGCACAAGCCCAGTGATTGAACAGGACAAGTTTGGAGCATTGAGCTAAACCCCCAAATTCAATAATATAACTTCTTTTTTGGATAAGTAAAATATAACCTCCAGCTCTTTTGTTTTGATAAGTAATAAAATTTATTAATAAATAGGTTACTTTATCCACTTCAAGATTGAATGTCATAAAGCCAAAGTGTATATTACCATCCCATACATGAAGATACTACCTCAAATGCCTTGATGCAGAAACAAAAATAAATAAAACATGTTTACACTTTAGTGTAAAATTAGTAAACTAAAGTTAAACACATCCATACTCATATGGTAATATCCCTGATTGATGAGAGATTAGCAAAACAGAGACGTTGTTATTCAGTAACCATATCAGTGGAAATATTTCAAAAGGGTATATAATCTCAAATCCATACATCAAGTAATATGGATTTTCAACATAGAAAATACATCAACTAAAATAGTCTACCATTCCAAAAAATATGAGAGAATTTGAGAGAGAGAGAGAGATGTATAAATGAAGGATAACAATTCCTCCAAACATAAGGAAAAAGGTCAAAGTGATGTTTGGAGATGTTATCAAAGTTCACCATCAAAAAGAATTTAATTTCGAAAGCATTACATTTTCAGCAAAACACAAAGCTACAGGGCTTATTCATTTATTGAAAACTCAAGCTTCACTCTTTCAATAATCTCTAATATCAATCAACATATCAAAGTCACAAAATTGCATATATTTAATAGACACATTTATGCACACGCATCAAGGGGAAAAAAATTATAATAAGCAATATCCAGAATTGCTGCTTTGTTTAAATATTATAAATTCAATAGGGATTGGTGTTCCATATCTCAAAAAATCAATAGGGAAAGACTCTATTACCTTCTCCAACCCCAAAATCTATGTCCTAAAATCAACACCCCCTCTAATCCCAAAATCAGTATCCTGCTAATCCTAAAAGAAGAAAAAAGAATAAAATATACCAGACTTCGAATGGATAGTACATAAAACAAACCTTAACAAAGCTTTATAACTATTGAAAGAAAGCATTACATTTATATAAACACCATAAGCAAAGAATCGTACCTGAGAGAGAGGCATGACTAAGAGAGAGAGAGAGGTGTGAGATTGGGGATTTAGGGTTAAAGGGGGAAAATAATAATAATAATAATAAATAATCCACAAAGTCACCAAATTTAACGTGTGAGAGAGAGAGAGAGAGAGAGAGAGAGAGAGAGAGATTGAGAAAAGAGTGATGAGAGAGAGAGGATCGATAAGAGAGAGAGCTTACCGGTGTTTTTGGGAGGCTGAGAGGCGTGGGTCTGTCTGTGGGAGGAGAAAGAGAGAGTAACAGTGTTTTGTTTACTCAAATAAAAAAGGGCAACACTTAGGTACAGACTGTACAGTATTTAGCGCTGTTCCTTTACGTTTCTCTCTTAAGATTCTGTCATGTGACTTTTTTTTTTATAGATGGAAGTGTTTTTTTTAAAATTAAGTAGCTATATAGTAAAATTTTAAGAGATAAACCTAATGAACATCACCTAAGATACTGTACATGAGTTTTATCCAATAAAAAATGATCAAAAAAATTTAGAACCCACCTGAAAATTGGGCACCGTGCAAAAAGAAGTAAAAAAAAATTCAGTGCGTGCTATTTACAAACTGAACCTCTACTTTTACAAACTGTGTGCTCTGCTAGTCTGTTAGTGCTAGCTGTATACACAACAAATCAATGAGAGCCACACCTTTATTTTTTAGTTTTTAATTTAGAATCAATGAGAGCTACATAATTTTGATATTGTTTTAAGCCTTTACTTTTTGTTTTTGTTTTACTTGGCACACTACACATTATACTACTACTTCTCCTCAAAAACATTATAATATATATATATATATTACCACTACTTGATAATTATGATTTAGCTTTTAATATTCACGAAATTTAGTTTTTTTCCTTCTTATGGTAATTATGATTAGAAAGAAAATAGTAGTTTTAATTAATTAAGTGAATAAACTTTAAAAGTAGTTAATTTTTCTCTAACATTAATTCATTAATATATATATATATATACACACACACACACAATTATAAATAAATAATAAATATTTTATTTTTAAGATTACAATTGAACATATGTGATGGTCCATTTTGAAGAAAAATAATTAAATCTAAATGAAAAGTATCACTAAATGTTATGTTTTTACATTTTGCTATTTTTATTTTCTAAATATAAGATGTGAAAACTCACATAATTTTTTTGCAAAATTTTACCTACATATTATTAGCAATAAACTTATTATACTTTTATTTTTATAATTATAAAATTATAAAATAAATATTTATGACGTTACCAGTCGGACCATCGATTCAACCCCGGTTGGACCAAAAAACTGGTAACCAATCACTTTTTCAATTCTTTGACCATATCAGTTTTTAAAACCATGGTAGGCACCATCATGGTTTTAAAAACCAAACCAAGTAACTAAGGCTAAGTTAAATACTAAGGCCCTGTTTGGATTTTTTTTGGTCATCACTCCTCACTCAATTTTTGTCACTCATCACTCATCACTCATTACTTAAAATACGCCAATCCCCAAACCCACTCGTTTGGCACTTATCACTCAGTTCTGCAGTTACTTTTTTTGTTAAAAAAAAAAAAACCGAAAAGTCTTGATATGCGGCTGGGCTTTGTTTCAAAAATAAAACCCAAAAGTCAAACATTGCGGCTGAATAGTGAGAGAGTTGTGAGTTTAATTATGAAATGCCATTGGAAATAGAGTTATGGAAACTAAAAATACCTAAAATATGTTTTCAGTTTCCATAACTCATCACTCAAAAATCAGAGAATTGAGTGATGGAAACAAAAACTGGAAACAAAATCCAAACTGACTTCTCAGCCATGAGTCTCACTATTTTTAAGTTATGAGTTATGGAAACAGCAAATCCAAACTGCCCTTAGGTTACTAACACTTTGTCTAACTAGCACAATACAAACTAAAGTAAAAGAGAAAGTCCAAAAGTCCATATCATTAGTGAACTTTGAATCAGAATTGTGTAAACTTAGTGTCCATTTGGCACTATTAATTTTGCCAACTTATTTTACTATTCAACTTATTTGTGCTAATATTCATAGGTCCCACTGCACTTTTTGGTACTATTCATGGGTCCTACTCTATTATTTTAGCTAACTTTTACCTTTATCTACAGTACTTTCAACAAAAAGTTTTTAGTTTCAGCAAAATAAATAGATCCCAAATAGACCCTTAATATATACCTTTTGTTCTCCTTAAAATCTTTCTCTTTCTCAAGTTTTTAACTTTTAATTGTAAGCATTATGCCTGTGAGTTATTAACATGAAAGATTTTGTTATTATGAGTGTAAAGAATTTTAGTTATGCACAAAACTATCAGAATTGGAAATATATGGAATGTTTTATGTTTTATGTTTTTTGGTTTATTTGTTTTTTTCCTTTATATGTATACTTATCATAGTTTTAAAAACCGGACCGGACCGGCCGGTTCAACCGGGAACCGGACCTTAATCCGGTCCGGTTATAAGTTAAAACCGAAAATGAAATAAAAACTGAAAAACAGTACAAACCGCCGGTTCAACCGGCATAACCGGAAACCGGTGCGGTTAAACCGGTTTTAGCACTTTTTCAGAAATACTTCAGCTGTTGTGTTTTTTAACCCAAAAAAAAAAATTTTAAAAAGGGAGATCTTGTTTCAGATTTAAGAAGAGAGATTTTGATTTTGAAAATGCGCTTTCAAGTATGAAGTAGTGAAGCCTAAGACACCCACAGTGAACCAAAAACATCAGATTTACTTTACTTACCTTTTGCTCAAAAGAAAAAAAAAAAAAATCAGATTCACTATATTGTGTTGAGGAAGAAACAAAGAAGCCCAAAGATAAGTAGATTTGTAAGGTTCTGTCTGCTTCAGTTGAGGCTTTTTTTTGCTGCTCTTGCGGTCTTGCCTCTTGCACTGCATGTATTCACGAGAGAGAAGAGACAGAGAGAGAGACAAAGAGTTGAAGAAAGAGGTATGAAAAGGCAGAAAAGCAAAAAGTGAGATTAGAGATGGGAAAAAGTGATTTCAAATTGTGTGGTAGGTGGGATATACGTGTGAATGTGTGGAGGGGAAAAATATCATGTGGGCAATGATATTATTACCCGTTGGTCACTTATTTTTGTTATTTGAAATGTTAAAATATAACTAAAATATTTTATAGTGGGTTTGTGGTGATTGTATGTGTTTTTTTGTTTTTGTTTTGGTTGAATTGTGTTCAGCGGTATCTAAAAGTTGGTAAGCTAGAGTTTAATGTTTTACTATTGTTTAATTTTTTTTGTTAAAATGACAAGTTATAAAATTATTTATTTATTTTTATAATTATTAATTTAATAATAATTAATTAAATTATTTATATCATCACCGGTTCGACCATCGGTCGGACCCCGGTTCAACCAGAAAACCGGTAATCAGTCCCTTTTTCGGTTCTTTCACCGTACCGGTTTTTAAAACCATGATACTTATAACACAAATAGTCTACTAATAGTAGGTGCCCACTTAACGAGGAAAAAAAAAGGTATTATGTACAAATCGTTTCTTTGATTGATTTGATTCATTATTTCTAAAAATTTGACATTTAATTTTTTTTTCTTGTGAAAATACAGGTCCGCCCATTTAGCCTGCAAACCGATTAACTCGACCCGATCGTTTGCCATGCATGTTTAGCCATACCCATTGGGTAATGGATATCAAACCCTACCTAATCCAAATATTCTGGATAATACTAATTCTTAATGGGTATAAGGTAATTGGGTGTAAGGTTTGGATATTATCCAAATTTGTCAAATATGGTTTGGATATTATCCAAATTTGTCGAATATGGTTTGGATATTGCCCATTTACCCATTATTACCCATTTAACTAATTAAATCTAACCCAAACCTAACTCAACCAAATTAATATGGGTAAATCCCAACCCACCTAATTACCCAATAATCAAAATTACCAAAATTGCCCCTAAAACTTGCAAATAACCAAAGTACTCCTAAAATCCTCTAAAATTGCTGAAATGCACCCTAAACCTATAAAATGACTGAAATACCCCTAAAATCTTAAAATTACCAAAATAGCTCCAAAACTTAAAAATTAGCAAAATATCCCCAGAAACTGAAAAATACCAAAATACCCCCTAGACATAAAAAATAACCGAAATACCCCCGAAACCTTTAAAATGACCAAAATACCCCCTGAAACCTAAAAATAACAAAAATACATCCTAAATCTAAAAAATCACTGAAATACCCCCCCAAAACCTATAAATTACCAAAATACCCATGAAACCTAAAAATGACCAAAATACCCTCGAAATCTAAAAATTACCAAAATACCCCCCTAAACCTAAAAAATAACCGAAAATACCCCTGAAACCTTAAAAAATGAACAAAATACCCGCCCTCGAAACTTATAGAATAACAAAAATACCCCCCCTAAACCTAAAAAATGACCGAAATAGCCCGAAATTATACAAATGAGAATTTTGGTCATTTTTTAGGTTTGATGGTATTTCGATCATCTTTTAGGTTTAGGGTGTATTTTTATCGTCATTAAGGTTTTAGGGCCATTTTTGTCATTTTATAGTTTTCAGAGGTATTTTGGTCATTTTTTAGATTTCGGGAGTATTTCGGTCATTTTTTTTAGGTTTAGGGATATTTTGGTAATTTTCAAGTGTCAATGCTATTTCGGTTAGTTTTTAGGTTTCGGATGTATTTCAGTTATTTTATAAGTTTCAGGGGTATTTTGGTCATTTTCTAAGGTTTGGGGGGGTATTTTCAGTTATTTTTAGGTTTAGGGGTTATTTTGGTAATTATTTGTTTTGGGGTTATTTCAGCCAAATTTTATGTTTCGGGGGTATTTTGATAATTTTTAGTGGTTTTTGAGCATATTTAGTGATTTCAAGAGTATTTTGGTCATTTTAGAGGTTATTTCATGGGTATTTTGCTCATTTTAGAGATTTTGGAATATTTTGGTCATTTTAGTGGTTTTTTAGCATAATTGGTGATTTTAGAGATTGTAGAGGTAGTTTGGTCATTTTAGAGGTTTCATGAGTATTTTGCTTATTTTAGAGATTTTGAGGATATATTGGTCATTTTAGAGGTTTTTGAGCATATTTGGTGATTTTATAAAAATCGGGTTTGGGTAGGGTATGGATATCTATGGATAAACAAACCTGGTAAAAATTGAGTATGGATACTAATTGGGTAAGGTAATCAAATAACCATGGATAGATTAATTGGGTCGGGTATATATGGGTATACCTTACCCATGGCCATCCTTAATTATTTGTAAACAATAGGTGACGAACACTTATTTCATCACCAGAAACACCTCCATCTTAATATTGGGTGACTTAAACAATAGGTGACGAAAATTTATTTCATCACCAAATAAACCTACATCCTAATATTGGGTGGCGAATTTAGAATTTTGTCACCTCTGGTAAATCTTTGGTGACACGAATATTTCGTCACCCTAGGTTTGCCTTTTATTCATGACCTATAGTGACGAAATAAATATTTCGTCACCAATTTGTACATCTTTGGTGACAAATTCTTCTTTTCCTCACTAAATGTTATCATTTGGTGACGAATTGTTTATCCTCACTAGATTTCGTTACCATAGCCCACTTTTGTTGTAGTGGTTATCTCTTGACCATCAAGTCTTATAACATCTTCATATTTGTTTTTACTTTTACTAATGTACATCTTGTTAGGTTCTAAAGATTTAGATTAAATGTTTAGAATCATGATTGTATTGTGTTGGCAAACCGAGAGTAAAACATGTCTAGTCTAAGTGTTTAGGCAATGCTTTAATAAGTGTGTTTCAATATTTGAAGTCCAGCTGATTGTAGAAAGGAGAAGTCAAGTTCTGGCTTCCTCGACCGATCGAGAATTAGACCCGACTACTCGAAAATCACAGACACAGTTTTCTACAGAAGTTTATTTCAATCCAATCTCTACTAAAACGTTTAGGGTTTTACTTAAACTTCTCCACATATAAAAGGGAAACCCTAGCCACGTTTTGAAGATTTTTTTTGGAAGACTTGTGTGTTACTCTTTGTGAGATCTGAGAGGTTCTGTACATTCTAACTACACAAGATTCAACCGGAGCTTAAACTACAATCAAGGATTGGTAGAACTAGTTACTGCATCAAGATCAACAAGAAGAAGTGATCTGAAACCTTTGAGTGGAGGAAAATGAGTTCGTGGATTCAGAGCTTGCACGTAATCGTGTCAGTAAGTTACTACATGAGGTAGCATTAGATTTAGGGTTAAATCTTTTGTAAAAACTTCAATTCTCTTATAGTGGATTTAGTTTACCTTGAGGAAAGTTAGGTCAAATCCTCCCCAGATTTTTACCTTGAAACAGTTAGTTTCATTGGTTTTCCTAGGTAATCATATCGTAGTGTTATTTTCTTTTCCGCATCTTTAAATGATATGATTCATATGTGTTTAACTTAGATTTGAAAATTAATCTAAGTAATCACTTGGTTAATATATTAGGTTAAACAATCTGGTTTAAGGGGTCTAAACGAACTCTCACATCTCATGTACTCTAATTTAGTCCTAGTTAGTCAAAAATTGATGGATCTAAAGTATCTCTTCGAATCTCTAGCTTGACATTAGTTCATGTCTAGTCTCATCTACTATAAGTATATCATCTCTAAAAAATATAAACCAAGTAAATTTATCTTGATAATTAATGCAAACCTATAATGATAGGTAGACATTGTATCCAAATCCGACAAACGTTGCTTTCACAAAACAATTAAGAAGTTCAAGTACTTAGAAAAGAAAAGGTGTTAAGAAAAACCTATTGGACCTATTCTTTGTCTTTCAACACTCTCCAATTAAAATATCCTTGGAAGGCCATAGATTTTCACCCAAACACTAAGATCACTCACTAAGTGTATTGGAGTGCATTTTGAAACCACATTGACGTCATAAATCTTAAAGTGGCCTTGAAGTAACTGAGATATCGGTTTGTCCTCGGTGATGAACTTACGATATTTTGGATCATTGTGTAGACGTAGGCTGAATCAGCAATTGTCGTAGAAGTATAGAACTCAGATACAAACATGTACAAAATGCGTTGTAATAAGTTAGGTTGTGTCGCAACTTCTTTATAGCGGATTTGACTAATTGAGCTAGGCCCGAGTGTTTTTCTCTGTTGCTTTTCACTTTGTGATGAAAACAACCTTTGTCTCAAGTGTGTGGTTGTTATTGTTATTAATTGTGTGATTACTGCCTTGTCCATATTGTAATTGTTAGTGTTTAATTAATTAAGTGGACTATAAATTGCAAAATTCATGAAACTGATATCAAGCCGTTCTAGGGCTCTACACACGTACTTTTCATTTCCTATCAAATTACAGTCACATATCTACTTGATTTTCTAAAATCAATTAGAAAAAAAAACTCCATATCTGCCTTTCGAATAGTTGAATACTTATACTTAACCCGAATTCCATGTCTCTGCCAAGTTCACAAGCTGCATTCTTTGTTAGCCCAACAATGGAATGCTTTGATGCTGTATAAGCATGAGGTCCAAGCCCTCCCATGACACCGGCTACACTAGCTGTGGAAATAATGCACCCACTTCTTCTAGGCACCATGACTTTAGCTGCATGTTTCATCCCTAGAGCAACTCCTATAACATTGATTCGTATAATATGATCAAACTCTTCTGCATCAAAATCCACGATGCTTTTGTGCTTCAATTGGTTTCCAAGAAATCCGGCATTGTTAAAAACAATATCAAGTCGTCCATACTGGGAAATTGTTGAATTGATCAAGTTCTCAATGTCCTCTTCTATTCTTACATTGCAGTGTACATAGGTCGCTAATGGGGACAATGACTTGGCTAGAATAAGACCAGCTTTATCCTTGATATCAGCAATGACCACCCTTGCTCCATGTTTCACAAAGAGTCTTACAGTTGTGAGTTGCCTCTCCAATCCCACTATAGCACCGCCAGTAATTATTGCTATCATTCCCTCCAACCTATAAATGGGTATCATAATTATAGTACAACGTGACATGTGATAGTGAATGTTCAAATAAAACAGTCCCCCCCCCCCCCCCCCCCCCCCCCAACACACACACACACACACACACACAAACTCATTTTCAATATACTTATAATAAGATACCAATAGTATAAGAGGAAACCCAATGGGGTTGGGCGAGTGGTTGGACACTCAGTCTTAAAGTAGCTATCTTGGGTTTGACTGGGAGCTCCCTAGTTCAACTCTGAGCATCAGCACTTTGAAAAAACTCATTGGGCCAGCGATTTACCCCATTTTGAGCCCACCCGTAGTGATTAGTCTCTAGTTGAAAGTTTTGATAAAACACTGCGGTAAGTGAGAGGTGTTATCTCTACTTAAAAAGTGGATCTCCTAAACGGTTTTCTCAAGCGTCTCGGAGCATCTCCAACAGCATATGTAAAAGTAAAATAATCTTTACAATAGAAAATGAAAAAAAAAAAAAAAAAAAAAAAAAAAAAAAAAAGGCCTCCAATGGTTTCTCCAAATCACAATTTTTTTTTTGCTCATGAACAATAGCCCATCAAGTCTAACGGGCATTACATTAGCAATTGGATTTTTTTTATTAAAAAATTACAGCAACTACTATTGTATAAATTTTTCTCTTTCTTCTTGATTTTTTTTTTTCTCATACTATTATATCAACTAATATTTAAATGATATAGAGAATCTATTGGAAAGTATATTTAAAAAAGTAAATAGGTAAAAGGTAAATGTAACTGTTCACTCTCCAAACAGTACAAAAATTTAAAGAATCTGCTGGAGATGCTCTTATGAGCAGGCATGTGATCAATTTCTTTTTCTTTTTTCTTTTGGGGGGTTGTTGGGACAAAGAGAAAGTATATATGTTGGTTGTTGAGGATAGCGGGGAAGAGATGAACTTTATAGAAAGAAGCATCAAGGTTGAGTTATTAATGTGGGCTGGCAGTTCTTTCAATATTTGATGGAACGAGACTTATTTCATGGAAGGAACTTCCTTGGCCCAGAAGCACAAATTTGATATTTCCATCACTTTTATTAAGTTTTATCACCGATCCAATTCCACCCTTTCTCAATTTTTTTTTCTTAAATTTGGTAAACCACTACTTTTGTGACAATAGATTGACCAGACCGACTCTCTTGCTAGGATAATCAATCTCTTGTTTTTGTTGGAAACTAGGGAAAATCTTTTGCTGGCCGGGTGGAATTTGTAAAAGACTATTTAATTCAATACATTGGACGGCCCAAATTCATTGTTTTTCGTTATTTTTAACCAATCAGAAAAATTCATTTTGTCGTCTCATACACACAAAAAGTAAGTACTTATCAATTTATAGTAAGATTTTCTGTGCTCAGTAGTCTGACTTTGACTTTGACCACTATGATTGTTTATATGCTTATGGGTTTGTGACCTCTATGCGGCAGTGCTAAAAAAAATGGAAAATGTTCATGGGCAACCCATCTAGTTGGAAATGTTTTGAAGGGTAGTTTACAATGACAATTCCTGTAAAATACTTTCTATGGACACTCTTTTAGAATTGCATACAAAACCATAGAATGAATAAAATGGGAAATATAAAACCAAAGAATGGGAAAAATGGGAAATGAGGTCATTGGTAAGAAGTGCCTGTCTATTTTTTTCGATGCTAGCAGAGATGTTTTCCTATGGAGAATCACCTCCTATAAATTCTCTATATGGGAAATACAAAACCATAGAATGTACAAAATTCTCTTTCTTTGTGTTCCTTCTAATCTCACCCCTGATGAATCGAATCTATCCTTTTGTTGTTGCCTCACTTATGAGTCATTTGGATATATAGATTCCAAGTAAGATGTTAATATAACCTATTAAGTTCATGTTTTTGTTGGCTTAATTCTATACCAAATTTACTTGTAATTTTGCTCCCATTTTGGTAAAATATAATTGAGTCTGGTCAACGTTGGTCAAAACTACTAGAAGTGAATTTTGCAACTTGCATTGCCCGCGGATTGGATATGTGGCAGCCAAAGTGAAACCTTTATCAAGTGCATTGTCTTTACTTTTTTGCCAGCTTTAACGTATAAGCAAAGACTCACACCCTCTGAATGTAGGACGTGGGAAAGGAGTGTAAACTAAGCTTATAAACCATGAGATAGCATTTTGTTCATCCCAACCAATCTTGTTGAGAGAGTGTGTCTTAATCTAAAGCAAAAAAATTCTTTCGTCCTCTCCTTACAATTTCTCTCACAATTAACATATCATTGAGAGAAATTTGTCACCTTCATCTCCTCCACGAAACCTCAAGTGTTGTGAGCTTGTTGAAGGGCTGGAAACTGGAAACTATTTGGACCTAATCTCAAATCCAAATCATTTTGGTGGCTTTCCATTGGTGTGATTCAATGGTAGTGACTCCGAAAGCCAGATGAAAAAAAGGCTTGGTGAAGTCGATTGCTAATTAGAGCTTGCAGAGATCAAGTACTTTGGACAATATAAGCTTGGAGGGTTTCTAATAGTCCTTGTAGTGCAACTATTCATTTTAGTGGAGTTTTCCAACAGTGGTGTCGTCTGAGGCATTTTTCTACTCAAGTAGTCAAGTGTTCGGGTTTTCCTCTTCAAAAATACATCTTGGTGTTTTAGTTTAGTTTGATTTCTTTTCCCTATTTTCATATTGCTCTTTATATTCCTTGGTTTATATTTGAATACGCATGCAATATGAAATTTGGCTAATCACGTATATTTGAACTAATTGCTTGTTTAAGGTTAAAATGATTAAGCCGTAAAGTTGGATTATGGGGGTTTTAAATATATGCTAGGGTGCTATTGTCCTTTCTTATTACATATTAAGACACTAGCAAGCTTAAGTAACCACTTGAGTTCTTTATTTAAGCCTAAAGATTTGGATCTAAAGATTGTATAAGAGTGGTTACTTATAGTCATTTACTTAAGCCTAAAGATTTGGATCTAATTATGCTACCTTAAAATTTTAAGTTCTTTATTTTTCTACCATTTGAGAATTTCACTCAAAATGTAGACCCAATCCATTTTTACTCTCTTTTGGTGAAATTTCTTATCAGTTTTGCTAATTCCAGCACCAACGCTCCATCATGGTTTTGGTGCATCGGATGATAATTTCCAGGCCTTTTAACCCCAAAAAAAAAAAAAAAAAATTAAATTAAATTGAATAATTAAAAAAAAATTGATACCCATTCACATCAGATTTACATTTTTTTTTTTTTTTTTTTTGGGCATGATTTGATCAAACGAAGAGAATGTTCTGGTAACAATCTATTCCCTAATATATATTATAAATAGTCTAAAAAAAAAAGAGTACTTGCAGAGCATATATGTTTATAAAAAATAAAATAAAAAAACGTTTGTGTGCGTTAAATTCTTCGCTTTCTTTTGTCCCCATAGCTAAATTAATGGATTCTGAGACAATTTGCATGCGTATGCTTTTCCACTTGGGGCTCTTTTCGACTATTGCTGATAGATTTGTTGCCTCATCAGTATACAATGGACAAAACTATCAAAAATATGTCAAGGACTAAGAAATTAAAATATGTCCCGAGTGGAGATGATCTTTTGAAAATACGATTTCAATAACGCTATGTTTATTTCAATTGAAAATCTTATATAAATATATATATATATATATATATATATTTTTTTTTTTTTTCAATGTTTGGTACAACATTAGAAAAAAATTAGTCAAATGAAAACTATTTTTGGTCAACATAAAAAGTATAACTTATTTTTAGAGATTGGTTTTCACTAAATTTTTTTGAAAAACAACTCTATCTCACAATAAGCTAAATAAAGAAAATTAGAAGATTGTTTTTCAATTTATTTAAGGTTATTACCGAATATAAGAAAATGAGATAGTTTTATAGAAATACTTTTTGAAAAATGACTCATTCTCTAAAAAACATTATTGTCAAAGCAAACAAATTCTTAAAATGGTGAAATCATATCTTCAAAACACAATTTTAACAGTGTGTTTGCATATACACCGTGAATGACTATAAGTAACCACTCTTAAATATAGAGTATTCCTATAGCACCACAAGGATTTTTTTTTTTTTTTTTTTTTTACAAGATAGAATTTCTACTCTAGCCTAATCTAAGTGTATATGCGTGTGAAACTCCCTTCTGAAGACTTGAACCCCGCCCTTTGCCCCCCACACTCCACAAACACTTATACTTGTGAAATGACCATCGCATCAAGGGTGCGCAGCGGTTTGCTTTTTAAAAAAAAATTTTATAGAGAGTTTCAACCTATGGCGTCCGCTTCTGATGATAGCTCTTTATCATCAGACCAAGACACCAATCAGTTTTTTCTGTTAAATACTTAACATACCGAATTACATAGATTATAGTCACGTAAGGTCACCTTAAACTCTTGGTCCTAAGATGTGAGAAATGTGGGTTTTGAAAAGTAGTTGGCAGCCCAAATTTGAGCCAAAATAGAAAGCCAAACCCACATGTGCCTTTTGAGGCTGCGATCCAAGTCGGGAGAAATTATTAAGTTCACTGGAGGACTGCTGAAGTGGTCTTCCTTGACCTCTCAACCAATAAAATGTTATTATTTATGCAAATGTAATATCACCTGATAATTTTGTATTTTTTATTCTTGTGTTGTCGCTGATTAAGAAGCTCACTCACACATTTGAATAGGTAGCATAGTTTTATTGATTGGGGTGGAGGACCATTTCCCCCGTCCTTCCAGTAGACCTAATAATTTCTTCCAAGTTGGGTCATTCTCTCACCTTTGGAAAAAATAATGACATTGAACAAGGTGAAAGCAATGAAGAGGCATGATCCCACGTTAGAAAGGCTAAAAAAAAATTTCCTTCTTGGGTTAATAAACTGCTGTGTTGGTTATTAAGTTAGGCCCATAACCATGAGGAACCTTACTTTTGTGGAAGAGCGAGAACCTTTGAAAGCGGGCCTATCACACACATGCATGACCGTTGCCTTGCCTTGCCTTGCACTGAATTTTTTTTTTTTTTTAATTTATTTATTGCACATATTCTAAACTATTACAAATCAATATATATATATATATATATATATATATAAAACCGAAGCCTCTGAAGTTCTCACAATTTTCCACATCATCACTATTTTCTTTTTCTTTTTTTTTTAGATTCTTTTTATTTTAGGTTTTATATCTTATATAGAATCCACCAGAAAAACAATAGACAAAAGTTTGAATTTTTATTAATATCAATAATATTAAAAAACGTATACAAACTTGGAGGCATATTTAAGGGCTCCATAAAACTTGATGAACAAGAAAATATATTCTAAAATAAGCCCTAATTAATACCTAACCATAATAGGAACCAAATTTGACCAAAAAAACATTAAAAGAACCTAAAAACAATGAAATAAATCACCTAGAAAAGCATAGAAGTTAAATATTTATTCCCATTGTATTTTATTTAATTATGACAAATCTTTTTTTTTTTAAACACTAACTAGCAAAATGTCTATAATATGCATATTATTAACCCAATTTTCTATTTCTAAATTTCTTAGATTTTATTATATCAATATTTTTTTTCTTTTAAATTCTTGGTGGGCAAATCAGTCTCTCACTAATTCTTTACCTTAACATGATGTTGGTTAATTGTCCTTTTATTTAACTATCCCGTGCATCGCACGGGTTAGCGACTAGTATATATATAAAACCAAAACCTCTGAAACTCTCACAATTTTTCACATTAGCATTATTTTTAAAAAAATAAATAAAAATTCTGATTTTCTTTCTTCTAAAACCCAATAATATAAAAACCTCAATCTTATTAAACGCAGACCTCCTTTCTTTCTCCTCAGTTGTTTGACAAATCTTCTTCTTTCCCTAGAACTCTTCCCTACACAAGTCATCTTTGTTTTCCCATTCCCAATCCGCAGGCTAACCTACACAAGCCATCTTTGTTTTCCTATTTGACTTTGAAGACCTTTGCTTTATTCCTCTAATCTTTGTTTTCCTATTTGACTTTGCAAATATTTGCTTTATTCCTCTAAGCTAAGGATGAGGAGCAAAAGAAGAAGATTAATGCCGAAGCATAACACCCAAATAAACGTACTTATTGGCCAGAAAACTTGATGGGAGACACAGGACAAGCATCTAAAATTCCATTTAAACACAGTACCAAAGACTGTGTTTTACAACCATTGATCTTTGTATGTCCCTTTTTATTTTTTTTAATCTGGGTTTTCTAATTCTTTTGCTTTATAAATATATAACGATTAACCATAGACCCTGTACCTATGATTGTTTATGATTATTTTTTGTTCATTGTTTAAAGTTTAGACCCTTTAAAAATTTTTGTTAATGGTTTTCCATGGATTTTTTTTCCCTTTTCTTTTTGTTTTTCTGGGGTTGCTAGGAGCACAAACTAATAGGTGAGAAAAAAAAATTTATTTTATGAATTTTCATGTACTTTTTAAAAAGTGATATTGGTACGGCCTTTTATACAACTATAAATCACCAAACCTTATACCTATAATTGTTTATGATTTCATTTTTTTTTTCATTGTTTAAAGTTTAGATCCATTAAAACCTATTGCTTTTTATAGGAACACGTATTTCTCTTTTGAATAGTCATATATATTTTTGAATTGTTTCAATAACTTTTAGGCTCTAAATCTTCTAATTCTTTAATTGTGTGTGTGTGTGTGTGGCATTTTAGAAGTTGTAGCATCTGAATTTTTCTTTAGTTTTTGCAATATTTGAACATGTTTGGTAGATTTTAATAATCAAATTTTCTCTTATATTTCTCTATTATGTAGTCATATATCTTTTATTTTATTTTATTTCAATAATCTATAAGAAGTGAATCTTATGATTCTTTGGCCTTTCAAAAGTTTTAACATTTGCATTTTTTTAGTTATTTTTTTGTAATATTTAAAATTATTTGACAAATTTCAATAACTGTAGCCATGAATTATTCTTTTAAGGATAACACATCTTTCTCTTATATTTTCCTATTGTGTAGTCACATATATACTCTCTTTTTTTTTTTTTTTTTCTTTTTTTTTTTTTTTGTCTATAATTTGTAAGCTCTGAATCTTTTGATTTTTTTATAAAAAATTTATACATTTTCAAATTTTTGAAAATCTGTATTTTTTTAGATTCATTTTTTTGAAATATCTAAAACTATTTGGTAGATTTCAATAGTTATAGTCATGGATTATTCTTTTAAACTGAACCATTCTTTCTCTTATATTTCTTTATCGTGTAATCATATATATTTTGTTTTTTTTAAATAATTTCTAAGATGTCCTTTCAGAAGTTTTAATATTTGAATTTTTGAGTTATTTTTTGTAAGCCATTACACGTTCAAGCAATAACTTTTTCATCAAATTATAAGACAAATTGAAGTCAGATGAGTCTATCACACAAACAGGTAGGTTCCCATGCATAGCACGGGTTTGCGACTAGTTTTCCTTAAGATCATTCTATTTTGAACTGTTGCAAAATTTCCAAAATATTTTAAACTTTTTTCGGCTTTTTATATCTTTTCTACATAATTCTAAATTTGTTTGTATTCAAAAAATTAGAATTTTCTATGGGTTTCATAGAATTCGAATTTACTAAATATTTGTAATTCTGTTTTAATTAAAAAAAAAAAAACAAAGAGAAATAATACTTCTAAAATGTAAAAGTATTTTTTAAATATTTAAAATTAATTTCTTAAATACAAAACCATATATAGTAACATATTTTCAGGTAATTTACACCAACTTATTTTGAAATTTCACAAAATGATAATACACACACATATTTGTTAAAACATGAATCCTATGTATCAAGAATGGATTTTACTTTCTTTTTCTTTTTCTTTTTTTTGATATCATGTATCACATCATATCGTATATCATAAAATACATAAATACTTAATAAAATTTATATAAAAAATATAAATATACATATATAAAAGGTACATTCATTACAAATTCAAAACATATTGGGAAAATGCCAAGAGACCCTTTGAACTTTGAGGTAGTGGCTACTAAACCTCCTAAACTTTTTATTTTGGTCAATTTACTCCTTAAACTACACAAGCCTCTACCAAATAGAGCCATCAATTAGTCTACTGATTAAGTGACTAATGGAACTTAACGCATGTGCATTTTATTTAAACCTGAAAACAAAACATCCACCATGTTCTGATACAAAGATAGGCTGTTGCATTGCCTGACTTTATGGTTTTGCCGTGTTTGTTTTTAGACCCCTTAAAACACAATTGGATTAACCTAGTTAACAAGCTAAGTTATTACTTATTCCAAATTCCAGATTTAGGTTATCACAATCAAACAATCATATCATGTATAGCAGCGGAAATATAAATAACACAAAGATATGATGACCCAGGAAACCACACCAGTAAAAACTTGGGGAGAATTTAACCTAACTATCCTCAAGGTAAACCTGAATCCACTATGAAAGAATCGAAGTTTTACAATAGAATTTTGACCACTAACATTCTATTGCTACCCACCAGTAGAAACTTACTGACACGACCATGTGCAAGCTCCGAGACTACGAACTCCTTCTTTCTTGGATTCTCTAGCAAGTACAAGCACTCCCGCTTGCGTATCTTTAAGCTCTTATGGCAACAACTGAATGATCATCAAGTTCTTAAACGAATCTCCTTCTTGATAATCCTAAACTTGTGTAAAGGAAAACTCCTCATAGATCTCACAAGAGATTTACACAAACCACAATATGAGCAACATCTAAAACGTGGCTAGGGTTTGCCTTATATACCTAGGACAAAACATAAAACCCTAAACGTTTTAAATGAGATAGGGCTGAGTTAGAATTCTGCAGAAAAACGCATTCTGCCCGATTTTCGATTGATCGAGCCTAAGCCTCAATCGATCGAGCCAGGCCGAAATGCATAGTAACTTCCGCATCAGCTCAATTCCAACTTTACATAAAAGATACAACTTTAATTTGAGCAAGTCTAAACAATACTAAACAACCTATTTTGATCATGGTTTGCCAACATTACACATTAGAGTTCTAAATACATAAATTCTTAAATCTTTAGAACTTAACAAACTCCCCATTTGGCAATCCGTGACAAAACACAAACTAAAAACTCAAAATTTACAAATGAAAGCCCTTTACCAAAAAAATGCTCATTACAACAAATCCAATCCTAACTACTATCCATCAGTTGCAAGTGTAGACAACAACTCAATTGAATCAACCTACATATTTCCTGAAACACTAAACAAAATGCGTAAATGCATGTGTGGAAAATACAAGTAAACAAAATAAATTCTTGATTTCACAAAACACAAAATAAAAACATATATCAATGAAAAACTCATAAATATAAATCAATAAGCAATGAAACAAGAAACAAAAAAAAAATGTATCTCCCCCTAACATGAATAGCCCAACAAAAATACATCAAGAGCCAAAAAAAGTAAATACAAAGTGCAGCTCCTAGATACAATCTAATCACCACAAGCTCCAAACAGTCAAAACTCTCCCCTTGAGATCAAAAACCCTCTACAAAAGACCATATGTACTCCCCCTTTTTGTGACAGAATGCCAAAGGGCACTCAAAATCCATCATCAAAAGGAGGTGGCGATGAGGATCTCATCGAGCACGTCCACCAAAACCTGTCCTTGAGCTGCCTGAACGGTCAAGACATGATCCAACTTACGTCGAATGTCTGAATCATCCAAAGTAGTCAGTGGAGGAATATCAGCAGCAGCACCAGATGTCTCAGCTTGTGCATCACCTGTGGAAGAAGGAGGAGGGGGTATAGCACCAGAAGGCTCAACTCTAGCTCTCAAGTGAGCAGCCCTCTGCCGAAGGAAGTGGCACATATAGGAGCTATGACATGTACGGGCTCAGACGCGGGGAAGCCATCTAAACCTAAAAATAGCAAAATCCTATGAATGAAAAAAGGATAAACAAAAGCATGACCAACAGCGCTACTCTTATGAATTTCGTTCAAAGAAAGAAGAAACAGATAAGGGAAAGAAATAGATGCACTAGAAACAAGGGCATACAGGAACACACATCGCCCAATAGGGATGGTGTGGAGATGAGAGATAGGCCATAAAGAATGACAAGCTATCCGAAGGAAGAGATAGGTAGTCTCAGGAAGCTCAGCGGACGTGATCCGAGGATCAAAACCCCACTGGATAGAAGACCCAATGATGTATGACATGACGTCATCAAGGGGTGGAGACTCCTCATAAGGATAGATGGGCTGCCTAACGACCGGAACCCCAAGAACCTCAGCCACTACCTTAGGGGTAATGATAAACTCAACACCTCATATCCAACTCCTAACAAGGGTGTTGGAATCATAGATGTGGCAAGAGAGATTCGAGTAGAACTCTCTAATTAAGGCGGTCGGGGGTGGATGATCTACCTCCAATAGAGTCAACCAGCCTCTGCTCTCAAAGTTTGCCCTAATGGCAGGATCTAGCTCATCTAACATAACAGATCGCTCAGCCCATATCTTTCTCTTATTGTTCAACTTATCATATAACTCTCTGCTTTTGTCATTCTTAAACAGCTCACTCCTAGAGGGAGACTTAGAAGAAGTGGAGGGAGTCCTATGGGCTCTAGTCTTCCTAGGCATGGTGCTAAGGAAAGGACAAAGACATAAAGCAGAACCAAAAAGAACAGAAAAGAAAACCAAGGGCAGACTGCAAGTTAGCACAAAAAAAAATATAGAACAAAAATCTATATGATGCATGAATCGGTTAAATGTCATGATGCATGTTCTAATGCAGTGAAACTAAGTTCAATTTAAGTTCAAATTCACAAAATTGGCTTGAGCATAGAGTTTCTAACAAAAACCCCAAAATTTGAAAAAGCACTTGTTCGTTTTTATAAAAAATTGACTAATTGATCATTACACAAGATAGAATACCATTTAGAATGATCAAAAACATCAATCCAACAAGCCAATTTCATCAAATAAACCCGATTTGAACAAAATCCCCAATTTGGGTTAATACAAGCCCTAGAATTTCCAATTTCTCACAAATCACAAAATTGATCAAATTAAACTATTAAGAACATGTTTATAACATCATAGGAACAAAACCCAATAATCAATTTCAGAAAATAAGGCTTGATTCATCAAAAACCCCAATTTGAATAGGTCCGAAAATCCCAAACAAATGCATGAATTTATGCATGAAAACATGAAATAAAATGCAAAAGGAAGGGTAAAATGGACTTACCGGCCTTAGGAGAGGAAAACCTTGCAAAAAGAAAGGACGAAAACGACAAAATATTGATGTGGAGCCTAGTCCGAATCGGAGAGAGAGAGAAAAGTTTAAAGACTTTTGAAAAGTGAGGTTTGAATAAGTCAAGATCTGATTTTTAAAAACCTTATTCACGATTTTCGATTGATCGAAATTTTAGGCTCGATCGATCAAAACAGACAGAGGCTCACTTCAATTTTTAATCGCAATTTCGATTGATCGAAAAACATCCTCAATCGATCGAAATTCTAGAAAAAACACATTTTTGAAAAACTCAGCAAATTTTGAGCAAAAACACTCAAAGCATTAAATTTTATGAGTAAAATGCATGAGTATGAGATGAGATACTTTTCAAAAACACAATTTTTAAACCCAGTTTTCCCAAAATTAAGATTTTCACACATTTTCCTTTTGAATTCTCAAGCATCAAATATGTTTTGCATAAAAACTCAAGGTATTTTCAAACTTGGTTGGTCAAACCAAAAACACACACAATAACATGTACAAAGTTTAGCAAAGAGTAACTTGTGTAGTGTGTGCAACTAGCAAAAACTTGAGATACATGTAAGGTGATATGTGAATAGAAATCAAACACAAAGTCTATAAAATTCATCACATAGAATTTGAAAGAAACTATCACCTAAAGAGTTACATCATATAACTCTCACATCTTCTACATCATAAGCTTGCAATCATGTAAGTTTCTTGAATTTGTCTCATATTGTACACACCAATTTTAGTTGTTCAGAAACTTATTAAAATAGCTGGGATAATGTACACACCAATTTTAATTATTTAATTTAGCTTTAAATCCAATAATGTACACACCAATTTTAAGCATTTAAACCGAGGCTACACCTTATGTTCTTTTTGTGCATATGCTACACTTTCTCAAGCACAAAATCTTACGATATGCATTAAGGTGTTCATGATTGGCTAGTGAACAGTGGTGAGATGGTTATTTATGCCTTTCTCAAAAAGTTCAATTCCGACAGTCAAAGACATGTGACTTCAAGATTAAGACAAAATTATCAAAATCCATAAACATCTTTTCCACACAACATGCACTACAAAGTTTCAACTAGTAAAGTGCAATAAATAAGGTCATCCAAGCTAAATAAGGTACAAAGACATGTTATGTGAAAATAAATTGACCAACCTTATTTTCAAAAACCAAGAGAATAAATACAAAACACGATTTGCTTCCTTTTTCCTTTTTTTTTTTTTTTTTTTTTTTGAAAAGAAAAAACAAAAACAATCCTAGAATGAAATGCATGAATGTTATGCAATGCAAATCCTAGAAACAAAAAGAAAAACAAAAACAAAAGAACAAAGGTCACAAAGGGTAGAGCAATAAAACACAAGGACCATGTCAGAAAGACTCACTTAAATCGAGCCTTTTGCATCCAAAACTTTTTAGATGCACCTCGAGCATTGGAGTTCTTATTTACATTAGAGTGATTTCCAACTCCAGGATTACAATAAAGGTTGAGAGTCTTAACCAATTCACCAATAAGTGTCATAAGATCTTGTGCTTGGGGCACAGGCACTTTCGGCTTATTTGCTCGCTTAGCAGCTTGTAGCTTGTAACAGTTTGGACGAATGTGTCCAGACTTTCCACAAAAATGACAAACCTAAGCAGGCTTACTATGCAACTTGTCCTTAGAAAGGGTAGACTCCTTAGGTTTATATTCTTTTAGATCAACCCTAATCTTCCTAGGAGGTGTGACATCTACAGGTTTAACAGTCTCACTCACAACCTCACTCACAGGGGGTTCAGAGGAAGAAAAAGGAATAAAGTTTGTGGAATGGGGTATAGACACAGAGATGCTTTCTACAAAACCTAATCCAGATTTGTTAGAAGGAGACTTTTGAACACTCAGCATATGATCAAGTTTAGAACTAGCAGATCTAGCAACAGATAAATCAAGTTCCAATTTCTTAACTTTATCAAGCAAAAACATATTCTCAGTTTTCACATTGTTCAAAAGTTCATTAGCATCAAACAGTTTAACAAGCAAATTTTTCTTATCAAGCTCAAGAGATGCAATTTTCTTCAAGCCAAGTTCAACATTCATAGCATCATTAGCAGCAACTTTGCAAAGTTTATTATAGGTTTCTTGAAGATCTGCATCCTCAGAGAGTTTCCTATCAAAAGGGTTCTCTTCAATAGACACACTTTCTTTGACTACAACAGTAGCAGTGAAAGCAATGAAGTTTCCATCCTTGTCACATCCAGACTTATCATCAGAAACTTCATTATCACTAAGGGTTACAACCATAGTATTACCCTTAAACCTCAAGTATGTAGGACATTCAGATTTCATGTGACCATACCCTTGACATCCAAAACACTGAGGACCCATAGAATTATTAGAAGATTGACCAACTTTTTCTCTAGGTTTTTCATTGTTGTTAACCTTAGTGAGATCATTCTTCCTAAAGTTTCTAGGTTCAGCAGTGTTTGTACCTCTTGCCCTTCTGTTACTATTCCTAAGAAATTTTCTAAAATTCTTGGTAAGGTAAGCAATCTCTATAGCAGAGAGCTCATCATCAAATCCACCAACCTCAATATCATCAACTGACTTAAGAGCCATTGACTTGGATTTGCTAGCTTTGGGTAGGTCCAACTCATAGGACTAAAGAGATCCTATAAGTTCATCAACAGGGATGGAATCCACATCCTTACTTTTAGTTATGGCAGTCACTTTGGGTCTAAAATTTTCAGTTAAAGATCTAAGAATTTTCCTAACAATTTTAGGTTGGTCATAGATTTCACCCAAGTTGTATGCAGAATTAACAATGTCATTAAGTTTAGCATAAAATTCACCAAAGGATTCATCATCAGACATCCTAATGCTCTCAAATCTAGAAGTTAATTACTGCAACTTATTTATTTTAACAGCCTTTGTGCCTTCATGCACAGTCTGGAGGATTTTCCAAGCAGTGTAAGCAACCTCAACATTAAAGATTCTCTTAAATTCCTCCATAGAAATAGCGTTAAAGATAGCATTCATAGCTTTACTATAGAACGCAGCTGCTTCTTTTTGAAAAGTTTGCCGCTCACTCACAAGAGTAGTGGGCTTCTCCCATCCGTACTCAACGGAGTTCCAGACTCTCTCACCAATAGATTTCAGAAATACTTTCATCCTTACTTTCCAATAAGCATAATTATTCTCATCAAAGTGAGGAGGAATAACTAGAGAGTGTCCGTGTTCCATGACAACAGGGGTTAAGGATCAGCTCAGAGATCAAAAGATCTACAGACAAAGAGCTACCCGCTCTGATACCATTTTTTTGTTTTTAGACCCCTTAAAACACAATTAGATTAACCTAGTTAACAAGCCAAGTTATTACTTAGTCCAAATTCCAAATGTAGGTTATCACAATCAAACAATCATATCATGTATAGCAGCGGAAATATAAATAACACAAAGATATGATAACTTAGGAAACCATACCGGTAAAAACCTGAGGAGGATTTAATCTAGCTATTCTCAAGGTAAACCTGAATCCACTATGAAAGAATCGAAGTTTTACAATAGAATTTAGACCACTAACATTCTATTGCTACCTACCAGTAGAAACTTACTGACACGACCACGTGCAAGCTCTGAGACCACGGACTCCTTCTTTCTTGGATTCTCTAGCAAGTACAAGCACTCCCGCTTACGTATTTTTAAGCTCTTATGGCTACAATTGAATGATCATCAAGTTCTTGAACGAATCTCCTTCTTGATAATCCTAAGCTTATGTAAAGGAAAGCTCCTCACAAATCTCACAAGAGATTTACACAAACCACAATATGAGCAACGTCTAAAACGTGGCTAGAGTTTGCCTTATATACCTAGGACAAAACATAAAACCCTAAACGTTTTAAATGAGATAGGGCTGAGTTGGAATTTTGCAGAAAAACGCATTCTGCCCGATTTTCGATTGATCGAGCCTAAGCTTCGGTCGATTGAGCCAGGCCGAAATGCATAGTAACTTCTGCATCAGCTCGATTCCAACTTTACATAAAAGACACAACTTTGAGCAAGCCTAAATAAGACTAAACAACCTGTTTTGATCATGGTTTACCAACATTACACATTAGAGTTCTAAATACATAAATTCCTAAATCTTTAGAACCTAACATGCCATCGTTCATATTTTCTGCCACTTATCATCATCTGTAAATCTACAACCATTATTGTCACACCCCAAACCTAAAAGGGTTCAAAGCATGAGAAAAATGTAATTGCAAATATTTCCTTTTAGACAAATCAATCCAAAAAATCCATACCAAATACCAACATCAAGAATATTCATAATAATTTCATTAAAGATACTTCCAAAGTAAATCAAAGCTCTATGCGATAATTATAAAGACCATTAGCCATAAAAGAATGGAGGTCTGAATAAATAATTAAACATCATTAACTTGTCCCATCAGTGGAAATAAAAGTCATAACTGATATTAGATACAAAAGAATGAGTAAAGCTTACTCTAGGATGTATATCATCTAAACATCTCCATCACAAAAGTCCAGCCTCCATCAATAGTTAGTCTAACAACTGCTAACCAAAAAAATCTGTCTCAAAATGATTGTTGCCTCCTCTAAAAAAGTTTGTAAAAGAATGGGATAAGACAGAGCCCAGTAAGTAGCATAATTAATGGATGTAGGGGATATGTAAGTTTCATGATGATAAACAATTTACAAAACATGTTATAATTAGGGAATTTCCATTTGGATCATGCAAATCCATTTTACTTAATAAAATGACAAGAATGATTAAAAGAATGTAACACCAAGCTTTCCCAAAATTTTTCAACATAAAACTACATACTATTTATTGTGAGCTATCAAAACACCCTTTTAAAACCTGAAAATCCAACCCAAGGCCACATGACAAGCTGCCATAAATTATTTCATGAATACATCAATTATATCATGAAAACATCAGTTATGCCATGGAGACATCAATTATGCCACAAAGACATCAATCCGCCACAAAGACGAGGGGTCAAGATACCAACGTCACAAAGACTACAGCATCTAGCTGGGTAATCACCGGGTAATCGCATGTTACAGCCCAAGGGTAAAAATATGAATAACTCACAATTTACATGAAATCAAAACACGGTTCAATTTCAAGTAGTTTCACAAAAACCTTTAAAATATCCAATATATTCACCAGCTTCTCAAATTTTCCAAAATCGTTTCTTGTCAATAAGATTTTCTATCAATTTTCCAAATATCACAAGTCAAGATAAAACATCATTAGAATTTGTAAATAATGCAATAAATCCATAAAATCCATTCCCCCGAATTTTATAAAGAATGCTTATCTTTTCCAAGCTAACAAATCATGTATTTCCCCATTCGTATTACCAAATATGATGCACTTTTCATAAATAGTCATATATGAAAAGGTTACAATACAATACTTTTTAAGAAAATATAATCCCACAAATACTTTTCCAAAATTTGTTTAACTCAAAAACAACGTTTATGCAACATAATTATTTTCCAAAAATCCCCTTAGAAAGCTACTTACCTTGCAACCCACAAAAGCCTAATTCTCCAAACTCCAAAGGAGATTAGTTAGAACCTAAACAATATCAAGCAAACCTATCACAATGAACATAAAGCTTGAAATTGTATCTAGCTACAAATTAGGAATTGCCAAATAAGCCCTTAATTAGGCAAGCCTAGTATATATGTAACCTCACAAATAATATATTCTACTACTAAAGTTTCTCAACAATTTAATGTACAAGGCATAGACTCCAATTTATAGACCTAAATCATGTCATTCAAAGCCTTCTCCTTTATCATAAGAGATCCTAACACTTTATGAATTTCTTCCACAATATATACATACCATTTTCAAGAGACCCATGACACAACAACATATATAACAATATCCACCATTACAAACCCCAAATGTAAATTCTCCACTAGCTCCAAATAAATAATAAAAATTAGATTTACCAACTTTCACATGATATAACTCAAAACTCCTAAATTTCCACCACAAATAAACCTTAGTTAGACATCATTTGCAAAAACCATAAACTTACTCATCAATTAAATCCACCAAATCAAAAACCCTTACACATAAACACATGAATATCACTTTCAAAACTCATAAATTACATGAATATCATTATCAAAGCATAGATAAAGAAAGCCTCTAGCAAAAGCATATAAACCCACCAAAAATATTAGAAATCTTTACCTCAAATAAAAGAATTGAAGATGCTTAGAGGTTCCTAAGGATTTTTCAGTGATCTTGTCGAAAAAATAATGGAGACGGTGGTGTGGAGTGGTACAGGTGGGAGAGTGAGGGAGTGTGAGAGGAGTGTTTAGAGAAAATGAAAAAGAATAAAAAGAAAGAAAGGAGAAGTGAGATGCTTTGGCCGGCCAAGAGAGAAGAGATAATTTGAAATGAGTGGTGGGGAATGGTGGAGCATGTGGGACCCAAAAAAAAAATCTGACTTAGTTGTTGTTGTTGTTGTTGTTTTTTTTTTTTTTTTTTTTTTTTTTTTGACTTGGGGCGTTACAATTATTTCCATCCATGGGTAAGAGGAAAGAGAGTACGTGAGCTTGACAGAGAAACTGAAATTCGAGAAATCTATGGATTAATTTTTAAGAGAGAGAGAGGGAGAGAGAATTTGGATATGGAGGCGCGGCTTGGCTAGAGAGAGAAAATGGCAAGAGAAAGAAATTGCTAGAGAGAAGTTAGATGGTTTGGTCTTAGAAGCTACTGCCAACAATGGTGGTAGCGGTCTTGAGTCGACTATGGTGACTAATCTATGGGTTTGGAGAGAGAAGTTGCAAAGAGAAGCTTCGGTTGAAGCTTTGAAACCATGTTGGTATCGTCGTCCATTGGTTCCTTGCCAGTATCGTTGTTCGTTGGTCTGCCACCCATATAGCTAATCGTGGGTCTACCGCCAGTATTGGTTTTTTTCCTCTCTCTCCCTCTCAATCGGTTTGGATACTTTGCTTTGTTTAAATGAAATGCATGTGAGTTCCATTAGTCACTTAACAGATATTCTAACAGATGGCTCTATTTGACAGGTGTGTGTAGTTTAAGGAGTAAATTGGCCAAAATAAAAGTTTAGAGAGTGTAATGGCCACTGCCTCAAAGATTAAGGGGTCTCTTGAAATTTTTCCCAAACATATTTAACTAAGACTAATTTAATTGTCACTTATGTAATATTATTTAACAAGGCTAACTAAATAGACCAAATTAAAATATGCTCATAATATACACATTCAAAAATTTTAAATTCAAAAGCATTATTCCATTACATATAAACCAAAATAATAATTTCTTTCTCAATCATATTTATCATCTTAACCAATCAACCCCATCTAAATCAACTTTATCATCATATTCATCATCTTGGAAAATGATTTTTTCATAATTTACTATCTCTTCTTGTCCTTATATTTTAATAATTTATTTATTTATTATTTTTTTTAGAATTCTAAATTCTTAGACTTATAACAATAATAACAAAAAATATATTTAATAATTATTTAATACCTTATTCACATAAAGGAAAATTGCAAATGGGAGGTGGAGGCGATTCTTTGGGAGGAAAAAAAAATGGGGCCACTGGCCTAGGCCCATTATTATATTCATATGGCTGAAGGTTCCAGAGCCAGTTGGTCTAAAACGTCGGAGCCCAAAATCAGACTCGGATTATTTCCTAGGGCTCAGTCCAGTTCGAATCACTGTCTCTTTCTCTCTCTCTCTCTCCCTCTCTCTCTCACACACAGTGCACACAGATACTCTCTCTCTCCCTCTCTCTGAGCGACCATGCTTTCTGGGGACATACCTCCTAGTCAGACTATATACATTAAGAATCTGAACGAAAAGGTCAAGAAAGAAGGTAACCCTTTAAACTTTCTTTCGCTTCTTCTGCTAAACCCTTTGTTTGGTTCCCGAGAAACCTATATAAGAGGTAATTGTTACAAGAACGTAATATTAAAATGTAACATTTAACTTAACTGAACCGAATTTTAGTTTCTGATAGGTTTTTTGAGTGGAGCTGTGCAACTTCAGTTTAGTGTATTTAATTTTCCTGCACTTTCTAGGGAAGCAAACAGATGATTAGTTGCTTCATTAGTAGAAATTAATTATGATTTGATTTATAAATGAAGTTAAGCTTATAGAATATGTTGATGGTGGAGACTTAAATATCTATGTGAGAGTGATCATGGGGGACTAGGGAGTACTTGAGTCGTAGAATTACTGTGAATCTTTTGGTGAGGAATACTGTGGCAATATTCATATCTAAGGGCAAACTTAGGCACGGTATCTTAGGCACGTATATTAGCTTTTATCATTTTTGAGGACAATTAAATTCGATGCAGCCATGTGTTTGAATTTAATTGGGAAACCTAATGTCCTGCATTTGAGGTAATGTAACTAAGTTTTGTACCATATCTATTTCAAGATTACTATTTTCTTTATTGTTGAGTTACGTGCCCACCCTATGGGTCTTGAGACCTCGACCTCACCATCCACCTTGCTCTTGCCATTGCTAGGGGAGGAGTTTCCATTTGAGTTAGAGCTCATTGGCATATCTAATTCAAGGTTGCTATTCTTTTTTCTTTTTAATAAGCCCTTGTTTGAATATGCATGACTTGTGAAAATTTGTATGGTTAGTGAGAAGAATTTAAGGGAAGAAGAAATTTGGTTTGCATTAATGCAAATGTATAAGAAAACAAGAAAAATAATAGTCATTGAAGATTAAGATAAGTTAAAATTAACCCCCCAAATAATAGTGCATTTGACATGTAGTGGAAAATCGGTGACTGCTGTCCATTTCATTAATGGTGTATGTGATTAGTTAGAATAAAAAACTGTGTGAAGTAGCTGGTGCTAGTGGATTTATGGGCAGATATACAGCATGCTTAGAACCGCATACATAGAATTTGATGGTTTGATTTGGCTATTGGACTAAGGGCAATGTTGAAATAGGTGAACCGTGAGTTTTAGGTTTTATGATGGGGGGGTGGGTGTTTGAACGGAAAATATGAGGAAGGGCTCAATTGGTAGAGAGGTGTTAATGTAACCGATTGTGCCAAAAATAAAATAGATTAGAGTCCCATGTGGTCTTTCCGTCATTACTGCTTTAACTTTTGGATTAAGATATTGACTTTAGGCCAACTAGCACTTCCCTCCCTAGTGGATGGGCATGTCTAGAGCTCAAATTTCCTCAATAGCTTTACATAGCAAACAACATTAACAACAAAAAATTCTTAGTCCCAAAACTGCTTTACGTAGCAAACAATATTAACAACAACAAAGCCCTTAGTCCCAAAACTTTAGGGTTGAATATGTATCCTCAATAGACTAATCAGGGTCAATCACATGTATTGTTATCCATCTTTGTATCATATCTAAAATCACACTCTCTATTATTACTTCATTAATTATTATGCCCTTTTCTACCTAAAAATACAAGAAAAAAATGCATTAAGATATCTAAAAAATTCAACTTTGCATTTAGGGTCCCTTTTTCACTGGTAAATTTTTTTAATAGAAGCATTTTTAAAGAATATATATATATATACTACTATTTAAGGGGTTTTTCCTGTTTGGACCGGATTTTTTTTTTTGTTCCAAAATACCCCTATACCCCTAGGTTTAAGTATAAACAAAACTAAATGATAGTCTGGTAAAAATACATGTCTAACTTGCACTAAAATATTGCCTACAAAATATGAACACTCTTCTACTAATGCACTTCTTCAAAGTAACTATACGTTTATTATTATTATTATTATTTTAAATAAAAAAATAAACAACCCACGTTGCTGCTGTTTTTTTCCTTAAAAAAAACACCCATGTTAATCCAAAAACAAAACTAAATATCAAAAAAAAAAAACAAACAAACAAACAAACTAAACTAAATAGATATATACACTTTTTTTTTTTTTTAATAAGTAAATACATCTTTAACTCCCACTAAAACGTTGCCTACAAAACAGGACCACTCTCCTGATGGTTTTCAAATTGCTTTTCTATTTTTTTTTTTTTTTTTTTTTTTTTTTTTGGTAAAGGTTAATAATTTGCATTCATTATAATTTGAAATTACTACATTTTTCAATCATAGAAATACCTAGGGGTGTGATGAGTATTCTGTGTTTTGGATAAAATAATTTACTCACCACACCCCTAGGTGTGAAAAATGTAGTAATTTCAAATTATAATGGATTCAAATTATTAACTTTTACAAAAAAATAGAAGAATCTCTGAGCACGCGTGTGAGCGCATGCTTAGAGGCTAGTTTATGTATATATATATATATATATTTTTTTTTTTTGTTGCTTGGCTTCAACCGGATTATTACCAATGTAATCATAAAAAGCCAATTTATTCTAGAATTTTAGACCAAGCCTCTGATAAACTTTTTGTAGTCAATCCTATTTCCGATAGGAACAGTTGACAATTGAATGCAATTTTTCCCAATTATTTTCGTATCCATGATGTAATAGAGCACTATATGTTTCAACTTTCATCTGTTTATTTCTTGGAATGCTCCACTCTCTTAGATTTTATTTCTTCTCTTAGTATTTCTCTTTAAGTTTTTTCTTGTTCTTTGTTGCTTTTTGCTTTTCCTTGTGTTCACCATCATGAACACCTTGTATTGGCTTTCATCTGTTTTTTAGTTTGTTTTAATAATATTCTTATTACCTATCAAAAAAAAGGAAAAGATCTTGATAGAGATAAAAGTAAACTAATTAATTTAAAGTTTTTTCTTTGGCCCAATCATCTATTAGATTTGATTATTTTATGAGTTTTATGGATCTATTTGACAAAGACCAACAAATATTTGAGAGGCAATAGTGGTGGTGGGGGTAATAAGAGCAATGGGAGATTGATGAAGACATGGAAGACTAATTCATTGTTACTTCACAAATTTGTCTGTTTCAAAATTTATCTTATGGGGCACACACGTGTCACATGACCAATTGAAGTAAGATTCCTCTGGTTTTAAAAGGACAAGAAATTAGAAGTTTAAGGTTCAAACAATTTTAATTTGGGTTTTTATATTTTATTATTTATGGGTAATTTTATATTCAAGAGCAAAACTCTACTTTCTGCGACCCCTATGAATTATGGCTCTTTTGGAATTTTGTTGAGTTTAGAATTTCTAGGAGATTTTAAGCTAGGAAGCAAGGATATGGAAAAAGGGGTTGCGTGTCCATGTGCCTTGGAACACGCACACACCTTGGAAATGACTGCATACATGTCAACTTTAATTCCTGAAAACAACCACAATTACTCATAAACAAATTTCCTAAATCTGCCTATTTTAGAGATGGGTTGGGGGGGGGGGGGGGGGGGGGGGGGCGTGTACGAGAGAGCTGGAGGGTGGTAAATGAGGGAGTGGGGAGTGTTGATGGTGGCAGTGCAAAGTGGGGGAGGGGGAGGGTGTTGTTCAGGAGAGGTAGAAAGGGGGCACTGGCTTAGTTTTGAAAAATGGTTACTTTTCCCAAAATGTAAATCATTTTCCATGATTTTGGTGTAATTTCTGTTGACAATGAAAACTCTTATTGTTAACTAGTAATTTTTTATTATACAGAACATAAGAAAAATTGGAAAACAGTTTCTGGAAAATAGTTTACATAAAAACAAATGGAGGCTTAGTGATTACATTTTCATTATATTATCTTCATATTGTCTTAATTCAGCTTTTCCTCCTTTTACAGAATTGAAGAGATCCCTTTATGCCTTATTCTCACAATATGGAAGGATTTTGGATGTTGTTGCCTTGAAGACACCCAAGCTTCGAGGCCAAGCATGGGTTGTGTTTACCGAAATAACAGCTGCCAGTAATGCAGTGCGGCAAATGCAGAACTTTCCATTTTATGATAAGCCTATGGTGGGTCTCAAGAAGCTAATTGGTACTTTGTTGCATATTGCGTGCACATGCTTGTGCATGATCTGTTTATTTGGTTTAAAATTTCAATTTTTAGAACCAGGTCCAACTTTCTTCTCTATATCATATTGTTACATTAGATCTTGGATTCTGTTTGCACACAGGGTTGTTTGTGGTCCCATATGTTTTTGCACTTCTTTTTTCTGGTTTTACAGATCTTTGATTCTGTACAGATTGCATCTCTTATAAGCTTAAGAGAAGTAAGTTTGCTCATATGTGAAGTTCTCATGTAATCATTCTACTGCTGGTGGAATAAAATAATGCATCAGGATAAAATGTTCCAGTTCACCCTTTTCCCAAATTGCTTTGGTTTGTGTCAAGTTTTGACATACTATTGTATAGAATGAATTTGTCTAGCTTTTTATGCTTTGGAAATATTTGCTGGAAAATATACATCTGAATGTTAAAAGGCATTTGAACCTTCATAATGCATATTTAATCATTGTACTTATCAAAAACAATTATGCATATTTAATCATTGTAATTTTATAGTTTAATTGCGGGTGTACCCGTGCTACATGCCTCTATATCTTCATAAAATTTGTTACTTTTCCAAAAAAATAATAATAACTATCATAATACATATTTAGGCACCTACCTCATATGCATAAGTATAGAACAGTTTTACCCAATGGAACTGTTGTAACTATGAGATTAACATCTCATTTCTACCTTTGAGCCAGCTGTAAATTGTCTTAACTCTGTTGAAGTGTGTTTAATCTGCCAATTGAAACTTATAGAGACCCCATGTGACCACTTATGTATTTTGAACTACAATACTGTGAATTGTTGGATATGATTTATTTTTTTCCTTAATATTAACAAGCTAACTGGTGGTAACTATGTACCTTGAAATTGGTCGAATATTTTGTCCAATACAATGGAGTTTCTTTTTTCTCCCTATTCAATGAAGAAAATTGAATGGTTTCTTGAAGACTTATTCATAGCAGCTCCAAATGATGGCTTTGATTTAAGTTCTACAATGAGTTGATCTGTTGTATTTTATCCTTTCTTTAAAATAGAACTGCTTGCAGTATTCTCATTTATTTAGATTTTTACTATGTAATGTAAATTTGAATTTGTGCATAATTAATTTGGTGCAGCGAATTCAATACGCAAAAACGAAGTCAGATTGTATTGCTAAAGAAGATGGAAGCTATGATAAGAAAAAGAAGCAAGAAGAAAAAGGTGAACAAAATTCATTAGGCATTTTCTATAGCGCAAATCTTCTTTAGAGTTAGTATCTATGTCCTGTATAACATTGAGGTTTTTGATAGCATATGCTATGTTGTAAATATTTATATTCATTTGAGATGCCTGAATCATTACAAGTTTAAACATATAACCACGCTGGTTACAACAAATGAATGATGGGATTACTTTTTAAGAATGTCGAGAATGATTTTCCTAGTGGGAGATGAGGGGGTATAAGAAAGCAGAAATTTGATAACGTCACCACAACAAAAATTATAATACCAATTGTTTTCAAAGTATAAAGTTTAAACTAAATGGAAGCCTCTCCTCCCCTAAATCCCTAAATTAGGAGTGCAGAGGGAGGTTACTGTTCAATCCTATATGGGTGCACAAGCAGTATTTGCCTCCAAAAATATATAATACTTGACTATTATTTGTATGTTATTATTATAAATAAAAAAAATAAAAAAAATAAAAGTGGGATCATAATACCACACATACATTCTATTTTCCTGATTGAATCCAGTCCCAATTCTATGTTATTTATATGTTCATCTGTGTTCTGTGCTTACCTAAACTTGCATGTCCAGCTGAAAGAAAGCGGCGTGCTGAAGAAGCGCAGCAATCTACCATGCCCAATGGTGCGAGTGCTCAAAATGGGGGCTCAACGGTAAGTTTTCTCTTGTTTGCATTGTCTTCTATTACATACATGTGTTCTCCCTCTCTCTGTGGACTGACGGGCAATCAAATATCATAGTTTTCTTACATGAATGTGGGACAGTTTTTATTTGTTACAATGGTTCTGCGATCATCTTTTTAGGTTGGATCATTAACCTAAAGATATCAGGAATGTAATGGTGGATCTGTAATCCCATTTCAAAACTTTTACATATCTCTCACCTACTATTCAGGCACCATTTTTGTTTTCTTCTTTCCAGAAGAGAGTTTGAAAATAGCGTCCAATATGATTGTATCAATTTGGATTAAAGTGTGCCTTTGTGTTGTATGCAGGCCTCATTCCGCCACGGGAACTCAAGTGCACAAGAAGCAGTTGCTCCAAACAATATACTCTTCATAGAGAATTTGCCCCATGAAGCCACTAGCATGATGTTGGAGATGCTTTTCCAACAGTATCCAGGATTTAGGGAAGTCCGAATGATTGAAGCAAAGCCAGGTATCGCCTTTGTAGAATTTGAAGACGACCAGCAGTCCTCCATGGCAATGCAGACCCTTCAGGGCTTCAAAATCACTCCTCAGAACCCCATGACCATCACTTTCGCCAAGAAGTAAAGCAATATTTCTCTCACAGCAAGTGTTGTTTATTAATATTGCCTTCGTATTGTGGGGAATATGTAGTTGTTGAAGAGTCTTATGCATACTTCAGTCATGTTAGGTCTTCAAGAAACCAAGTGCGGATACTGAATTTTGTTAGTTCTGATTTAGATGAAAGTAAGAAAATGTCTGATGCAATGAGAAAATTAAACTGCAATGTAGAATATGTATGATACTAATGCCGTAACCTTTGTGTTATCTATTTTTGTTTTGATGAGCTTAATTGGTCCAGTGCAATTTTTTTCCTTGTGCCACTTATAATATCAGGTCAGGCTAGGCTTGGACGCTTGGTACACTTTGTACCCTGTGCTTCAAACACTGGTTTTTTCCCTAGAACCATTACAGGTCTATAACTCTATAGTTCCAGGTTTGTGTTAGCAAACTTCCACATTCTCCTTGTGTTGTCATACATTTTAATATTAATTTCTTTCAAATCTAGTTTGGACGTCACGAGGTGAACGATTCAACCATTTGATTGGAATGTTTATTGTTTCGTGCTAAACTTCTGGTTTATTTTTTAGAACCACTTTCGTTCTATGCTTTGGATACCCAGACACAATTGACAATACACGCTTAAGAATCAGCGTTGGATGTAGTTAAAATATTGGCGAGCAGCTAGAGCATCTCCATCATCCCACGCAAGTATACTACATTAAATTCTTATTCTTTTAATATTCCATGTAAATATTATCTATTTATATTCTTCTCTCTCCCCTTGTTGTCTAAAATTTAAATTGATCTCCAAGTCTCCAACCGTCGAAAAATAGGCTGTTGACTTGAGGGAACTCCAAGTAGTAGCACAATCAGAAAAATTGAAGTAATATGTTTGAATTTTTTTACTGTTACCTTTCATTGGGGTCAAAACTTATGAAGAGGAAAATTTGGGCTCTCGATAAGGCAACAACACACAAACGAGAGAGAACAATATTCTTGCTTTATATAAAATTCATAAATGTGTATGGCTAATGGAAGCTCTAATGTTCATATGCCAACATCATTTTTATATATCGGCATGTTACTGTTTTGAATCATTAGCAGAGCATATATGTGGCAAAATTTAATTAACACTTTTAATGTTGTGATTCAAATTTTTATTTTTAACAAAATATTTGGGATTAAACAAATAGGCAAAACTTTGGTTCAATAATTCAATGTACTGGATGGGACACAAGATAGACATGTGACCAATTTTTGACACATGTTTAAATTGTGTTGAGTCCAATGCACTGGAGCTTTAAATCCAAACAAAAAA
The DNA here is from genome assembly GCA_032727855.1 of Quercus ilex subsp. ballota. Taxonomy (NCBI): domain Eukaryota; kingdom Viridiplantae; phylum Streptophyta; class Magnoliopsida; order Fagales; family Fagaceae; genus Quercus; species Quercus ilex. The sequence goes on from CM064908.1 coordinate 29,612,996, forward strand.
TGAGTGAATTTGAATATTCCAATTGTGGGAGTCAACAGATCGGCACCTCATCTGCTGAATAGGGTAGACATTGAATTTTCTTTCTGTTTTAGTCGTCTACTTGCTCCCCACACCAGTCAAACCTCCTAAGCACGAAATTGGTCTAGATTAAGACCCTACTAATCCGCATTAAATGACATTTCATTTATATCTTCTTCACTATTACTATATAAACCTCCCTTTCCTCTATTTCAAAAGAGACAGAAACATTTTTTGTTCTCCTCCTCTTGAGTTCTAATAAAATAGGTTAGTCTTGTCATATTTTGATCTTCCTGAAACTCAAAATATTGAGTGAGCCTCACTCTCCCTTTTCTAGTTCTTCTTTTCTACTCCACCCTTAGGACTTCCACCAAAAACCTCTTCTTCCACTGTGTGGATCTTGCATGTAAGTATAATCTCTTTTTCTAACTTGTTTTTCATTTTCCTATAATATTAATTTAAGATTTAATCATGCTAGTTGATTATTTAAATTCGTTAAATATGCTTGAATGTTGTTCATATGTGTTTTTTGCATATTCTTGGCTATTTATCCAGTAGAGCCAAGGATTTGTATTTCTTTTTGGCGGGGACATAAAATAAGATTAATAATTTTTTCCTAACCATACTATATGTATATATCTATACTATGTAAAATAGTTGAATGAGATTATTAAAGATTGCTAAAAGGCTTATAGGAAAAAAAAATTGTCAAGAGTCTTATAACTTAACTTGCATCTCATAGTATTTCTAATAGATACATCTAAAAGCTCAAATCTTCTAATTTTTTGTTATAATTATCTAATTTGTCAAAAATAACAAACAATTATTGAATAAGTACAAAACCATATAATAATAACCATTACCTATTCACCAACAAAAAAAAACACTCCCTTACACATATAATCGTTTATTATATTTATATATTATTAATTTAATAACAAATGACAAGTTGTAGAAAAGTCATACATGAAAGTATTGAGATTCTAAAAAGTATTGCATTATTGCAAATAGTAATGCTTGCTTTTGCTTTTGAAGACAAACCATACACGTATAATGACATGGACCAAATTGTAATCTCAAATTTGTCAAAAGAATCTTGTCTAGACTTCAATTCTAAGTTTAAACGCTGGCATAATGGCTAGGACATGAGACCGCAGGACAACTGTTGCTCATCTTAGAAGATGTTGACTTAAATGCTGCTTTTCTTGTATATCTTATCACCAACCCAACTGTTGCTCATCTTAACTTGGAACCACTGGTGTTCGACAGCAGGAACTGACAAAGTTATTCCCTAACTTCTTGGTGGAACATGTGGATAGAGAAGCCAATAATTGTGCTAATAGATTAGCAAATATAGGGGCTGACCTCAATACTGACCATCTTTTTTTGTATAATTCGCTTGTGGTGGTTGAATTGCTAGCATTAGACAAAGCTGGTCACGTTTGTAACAGGCTTATTGTATCTTAAGTAATATTATGCAATGTTTAACAAAAAAAAAAGTACTAAAGAAGATAAAATAAAAAAATAAAACAACAAACCAGATCAAGAAATCACACAAAGAGAGAGAGAGAGAAGAGATGAAGACTCACCTGTGGTGGGTGACCCTAGGGTTTATCTATCTGGTATCTATTCAGATGTAGATCTACTGGAAGTGTTCGACTCTGTGGTGAGTGATTTTTCTAAAATGAAAAAGAGATCTTCCCGCCATCAAATCCAAAAGTGCAAAGCCCAAAAGTTATTCAATAAAAATAGAGCAAGAATTAGAATCTTACTTTTTATTTTTTAAGTAGGTATAATATTTTCACAACAAAACTCAATGGTAAATTATTATTGGTTTTCATTTTGGTCTATTATTAACATTATTTTTCTTTACCTACTTGATATCTAGGCTTTGTTGTGAAATTATTGTAAAAATATTGTACTTCTAGTCTTTTTTTAATATAAAAAGGGGAAATTACAGTTAACCCACCTGTGGTTTGGCGCGTTTTAACAATGCCTATCCGTGGTTTGAAATTTGTCACTTAACCCACTTGAGGTGGCCTCCGTTAGACCCCCGTTACCCACCTTTGCCATTTCTGTTAAAAAATCTTCTTTACTATATATGCCAAAATTAGAACCTAATTAGAACCCTAAAAAAAAAGGATTGAGCTCTCTCCCTCTCTCTAGAACCCTTAAAAATCCCGAAACCCATAATCCCTTTCCCTCTTCACTTAGATTACCAAAGTGAAATCTAAACACTTGCAAGCAAGGAGGTGTATTGAAGCTTGGTTTTTCCTTTCCTATAAATTTTCTCACCAACCAAACAAGAGTAAATCCCTAATTTTATCAACCTATGTTCACCACGCCAAACAAAAAAAAAAAAGGATTTCTAGCAGAGAGAGAATTGCAAGCAAGCAAGTCTCAAGTCTTGGCGTCAAAGCACACAAACGTTCAGATTTCAAAGTCGCCAACACAAGCACCTACTCCTAAAGTTTCAACGCTGTCGCCTACAGTTAGAAAGACTTCAGTGCCTACTCTGTCTCCGGCAGTGGTGAACTCTCCACCATCTCTTCCTCTAGCTTCTTCTAATGCTCTAGTGAGTCCTACATCTTCGATTAGTACACCTGCCAAAGCCCCTGGACTGGCTCAGAGTGGTACCGTTTTGGACAGAGTTAGGTTCGTTGCCGGATCTGGGTTCACTGTCGTTTTGGATCTAGGTTTGCTGTTGGATCTGGGTTCGTTGCCGGATCTACTGGATCTGGGTTCACTGCCGTTTTGGATCTGCTGGGTTTGCTGCCGGATTTGTTCGATGTCATTTTGGATCTAGGTTTGTTGTCGGATTTGCTGGATCTGGGTTCGCTGCCATTTTGGATTTGGGTTTGCTGCCGGATCTGCTGGGTTTGTTCGCCGGATCTGTTCAATGCCATTTTGGATCCGGGTTCGCTGCTGGATTTGCTCGATTTGGGTTCTATGTTTTTTTGGGTTTAGGTGTTTTATTGTATTTATTCATTATTCATTCATTCACAGCATGTGATGTTTTATCATGGTATTGACTATACCCATTAATATAATTCAGCAAAAGAAAAAAAAAATACCTATTAATATAATTTCTTCTTTATTCTTTTAGTTCTGCAATTGGTGTTAAATATTGTGAAATTTTTATTTTTGAAAGTCTAAGGAAACAAACTTTATGGGTTTGAATTGCGATTACACGGAAATCAATTGGTGCTTGAGTTCAATAAAATATAACACACAAAAGGATCAAGTTGCTTTAGCAAGTGTTCAGATTTCACTTTGGCCATCTAAGTGAAGAGAGAAAGGGATTATGGGTTTGGGTATTTTTAAGGGTTCTAAGGTATAGAGAGGGAGAGAGAGAGAGAGAGAGATGGGTTCCTTTTTTTTAGGCTTCTAATTGGGTTCTAATTTTGGTTTATATAGTAAAGGAGATTTTCTAACGGAAAGGACAGAGGTGGGTAATGAGAGTCTAACGGAGGCCATCTCAGCTGGGTTAAGTGACAAATTTCAAACCACGGGTAAGCATTGTTAAAACGGGTCAAACCACAGGTGGGTTAACTGCAATTTCCCGATATAAAAATCATATCCAAAAATGGGGGGAGGGAGGGAGTTCCAGTATTTTCTTAGAAAAAATTTAAATTGGTAGGGATAATTTTTAAAATTAATATTTTTGAAAAAAAATTAGGGGGACCATTGTATTTATCACATGTTCATGTATAGCACTAGATTTAATCTTAAATTAATATCCAAAATATGAAAAACATGTTAATTTCATAATTCTCTCAAATCCTTAAATATAGGATATCACCATTCACACAAATTCACTAGAATTTATTTTTCAATTCAAATATGATGATGAATAAATGGAATTAGGGTTTATTGTATGCACACACATTTAAATTCAAGCAAGTAGCATGCCAATTTAAATTAAAGCAATAAACATGCAGTTGATATGTTGATTGATTGGATGATGTGACATGAACGTTGGCCACTATTGTCTAGAAAACTAGTTTCACCGGACAATGTGGGTGCCTAACACCTTCCCATCTTGTAATATAGTCTCCGAGTTTAAATCAATGGTTGGTAGATCAAATATTTATCCATGTAATTTTTAATATCTAGATTGTAAATAGAAAACAAAGCCATATACTTTATCTTATATTATATCTAGGACAAAAATTGTGTAATTTCCTATGATCAATGTACATTCATTCTCAAATCTATAAAATGATGAATTTTTCAATTATGGTTTTTTTTTTCCTTCCAATAATTAAATAAGTGGCAACTTTATTATAAAACTCTTAATCTAAAGGGAAAATATAGTCAGTCGAATTACCATTTTGAGAGGCTCCAATGTAAACCTACCCATTCACATGGGTTTGGCCCAAACCAATCAATAAATGGGTTAGGGTGCGATCTCTCATAGGGTTTTTCCTCAACTTTGTCATCGGCTAGATATCCTTGGTTGACGTTGTTCGAGGGGATGTTCTTCATCAGCGTACATTAGAGGACATGGGGTTACTTCCTAGGGTGGGCCCTTGGTCCCTTTACTAGGTCTAGGCCCTTTCTCCCAGGGGATATGGGTTAAGCCTAGTCCGTCGGATCACTTACTCCTCTAGTGGCCTTGTGCTCCGTGGCCAATGGAAATACAACCAGAGGACCACTCCCCCTACAACTAATATGTGTTAAGAGTAGTGCATTAAAGGCAACGTAACACTAAGTGCCTTAGTCTTACAAGCAAAAATGATGATTGTAAACAAGTTCAAGATAGCTAGGTACAAATTAATCAACCTACTCGTGATCATATTTTGCAAAGATGTTTGGGGCTTCTATAATTTCTCGTCTCTCCTATAGTAGAATAGAAGGATTATTGAATGCTAGAAATATAAAAACATCGCTAAATATTTTATTGCTAAGAGTTAACAAATGTATGCACCTTCAAGTAGTGGTATAAGCTATAAAGTTGGTTTAAAACTTATTATTTAAAAAAAAAAAACCAAACAAACAAAAACAAAAACTTATTATGGAAATATAGTGGTCTTCAATTTTAAAGTTGTTTATCAATTGGAAAAGATGAAATATCAAATAGTGATGTAGGAGCAAAGGATGATGAGGAAAACTTATGAGATAATTATCGAGCTTAAGAGAATCTTCTCAATTATTTTGCTAAAGTCAATTTTGATTATCTAAGATAGGTTTTTTTATTTATTTATTTATTTATTAATTATTAATCAATTTATACATTGTGCATTCATAAATATAACAATAATAGAATGGTTTGGGTTTTGTTAGACATGCTCATCATAATGCTGAAAATCTAATCATTGGAGAAAATATCATGTAAAGTCACTTAGAGGCTGTTTGGTTCACTAGTTTTCATGACTCAATTCTCAGTTTTCATAACTCAATCCTCAAAAATGGTGGGACCCATAGCAAAATACTCGTTTGCCTGCACCAATTCTATATTTCCATAACTCTATTTCCAATACTCAATTCTCTACTTTTTGAGTTATGAGTTGTGGAAACTAAAAACAACTTTTGGCTGTTTTCAGTTTTCAATTCTCAATTTTCAATGGCAAAATTGTAAATACCATTACAAACCCGGTCCCACAGTCAGACCCATTCACATGAGGCACGCCTTTTGATACTGTCCTCAACGGCTTTCTTCACTTCAGCTCTTTCATCTCAGACAATAGAGGCTCTCATCTCAAATTTCTCTCTTCAGTTGGCAGAGGCAGAGGCTCCCATCTCAAATTTCTCTCTTCTCCATTTCATATCCATTCCAGTACCACCACAAAGAAGCTGTCACCGCCCTCACCTCCTCACACACTATTTCACCGATCCGAAGGTATTGCTTCTCTGTTTTTTTTTTTTTTTCCCTTTTTTTTCTTTGTTTGATGTTTGGGTTTTCGCATTTGATTTAACTGTATCAACCTGTGATGATGGGTTTTCAACCCGTGGTGATGAAATGCTTCTCTGCTTTTTTTTCTTTGTTCGATGTTTGGTAAGCATTTGATTTGATCTTTTGAAACCCGGGGTTATGGGTTTTCAACCATGGTGAACCTGTGCTTCTGTCTGTCTGCAGTTTTTTCTTTTTTTTCTTTGTTTGATGTTTGGGTAAGCATGATTTGATCTACTGGATTCCCATGGTTATGGGTTTTTTTTCTTTTTTAAAAATAATTTATGCAACTAATTTATGGTGCTTCTCTGTTTGATTTTTTTTTTTTCAATTAAGCTGCCTGTTCTTGTTACCCCATGAAACATGCCAAAAAAAATAAAAAGCAACTGACCTTCCTTTTTGCCCAAATTCCCCAAGAATAATTGAAAAACCTTTAGCCAATAGCTTAAAACCAGAATACGAGATTTTGCAGTACTTTAGCCAAAAAAAGTTTGTCTGATATACGTGAACCAGAGCCTCACACAAAACTGGAGAAAGATGCAGAAAGCTCAATAGCTAACTCAGTAACATTAGTTGTAGCACCATGCTGAATAGAACTAATCAGTAACATTAGATCAAGAACTAATCATATCATATGTTCAATAACAGTGAGCGATTGTGACGGGTGATCACACCCTAATATGTTTCACACTCACATTCGCAAGAACCCCACTTACTGGATGGTGTTGCTTCACACAGTTAATCTTGGTGTTCATATGCATGTTTGTATAGGTTGTATCTATATTCCCAAGGAGTGCAAGCTTGCCAATAAATATCACATAAACATTACTGATTAGTTGTAGAACTCTTAAAAAAAAAAAAAAAAAGGACAGCTTTATTGTTTTCAACTTCTAGAATTCTTAATTTTTTTTGTTGGGGTTGAATTCTAGAACACTTAATTTTGTTTCTGAATTCGGTGATTGAAAAGAAGCAAAGTAAACTCTATTTTTTTTTTCCTGGAGAATGGAGAGAGAGGAATAAGGGGTCAGTTCTTGATTGTTGGTCCTAATTGTGGATGGCAGTGATCACAGTAATGTTTATGTAACTTTGCTGTTTATTTGACTTTTGTGGTCTTAGGACAATAGAAAAGTTGTTTACTTATTGTTTTGTAATGAATTGTTAATATTAAATTGTTGTGGCTTTATTATCTATAAATTATTAAAATTAAATTTGTTATGTTATGTGGGAATGTTTATTTGGGTTTTTGTTTGGGATTAATTTCGTGGGGAATGTTGTGGATTTGGGTGTCCCTAGCATTATTCAAAGAAAAGTTATAAATAATTCATAAACTAATAATGATGATTTTAGTGTTGCTAAACTCTAGTGTTGATGTCGTACTTTTTGAAAATCCTAAAATAAAAGATTGAAAAATCACCAACAATGAAATTGGTATTAGTTTATATATTGTAGTGTGATTTTGGGTTGCATTTGCAAATATGAGATTATGATGTTAATGACCATGATAAAATTCAGTAAGGTTACATTAAAGGAGATTCTTGAATTTGCATTAAAGTCATCAACAGTATTAATAATCTGCTGCATAACTTGCTGGAACCTAAAGCCTTTTTCTGTAGTTGTTCCTTCTCTCTCTTGGATTAATAAAAGAGAGAGAACTTCGTGGCTCATATTATCATAACTTAGTAGCATTCTCCTTAGTTCGATGGCAATGCATTTTTTGTTTTAAATTTTTTTTAAATGTATCTTGATTTTAGAATGTGCTTCTAGTGTTCCCCGATTATGGTTCCCCATAATCAGCTTGTCTCCTCATGGCTGGCAAGATACTTGCAAAGAGGACGACAATTAAATAGGTTCATACAAATTGTTTCAAATTTATGATGCACTGTTCCTTGTCTCTGACTAACATACTAAACTTGTCCCCATGATATTCTTACAAAATATACTGTACATACACGCTACCATGTGCAATAGGATTATTTTCATAATATTACAGCTTAAAGCTTCTGATCCCACAAAACCTTTTGTGAACTATATACATATTTATATGGATCCTATGCTCAATATTTGTTCCTCTAAATATACTGGGATATCTTTATTGGACTTGTGATATGGTTGTATATGAGATGTGTGTGTGTTGTTCTTTAAGATGGCTACGGAGTTGAAAACATGGGATGCCAATTGTGAGGATGTGTTGTGTGACTTCATACTTGGACACTATGTTTGTGGGAATTTGTGTCGTTGTCATGCCAATGTGCAAGTGTGGGAGGAGATCACAAACAATCTTAATGCCCGCATGGGAAAGGCCTTTACCGTGAGGCGGGTAATTAGGAGGTGGAAGCGTCTTCAACAGAATTATCGCAAAGCAATGGTGGGCTGTAACAGATCTCTTCGGCCCAACGTTTCCCCCGTGGCCTCTCCAGACCGATTGTCAGATGACCCGCCACAGTAAGAGGTAGATGCATAGTCGAAGCAATTTAGTGCATGCCCCTTTTGATATACTGCTGACATATTTTGTTCCCATTGTGTTCAGTTGCGTACTTTCTTATGGATTACCATGTACTTAACCATGCACTAACCTAGTTGTATTTGTGACCACTTATTCAGTGTACTAACTCATTGCTTCGATATTCCATCTTTTGTATATCTAGTCACATTGCATATGTGGTAAACCTCGATGAAGGATTTATATATTACCACTATATCTTATATATTACCACTGTTTCTTACATTCAGTGCATGCTTTTTCGTATCCTTGTTGATTTAATTGTGGAAGATTTTCCATTTTTTGGACCCCTTAAATGAATCCTATAGTCCTATTGTTCAATTGTTAAAATTATCAGTTGTCATAAGCTTACCACGTGACATGTTTCAAATAGATGGCACATGAATCACAAGATCAAGAGGAGAAATTGTGGCCTTCCCATGTAGAACATATATTTATTGAGATAATGTTAGAGGAACAACTTAAGGGTAACATGGCAAAAGGTGTGTTCAAGGGTTCTATGTGGACATCAATCACAACTGAACTTAACCAAAGGACCGGGAAAGATTTTATCCCTAACCAAGTTCAACAGAAGCACAATAGGCTCCGTACCAAACAACGCAAGTGGAGCCAATTACTAAGACATACAAGATTAGGGTGGGATGAGCAGACCCAAACAGTGACTTGTTCTGAGGAGGTGTGGCAGAATGTGGTTGTGGTATGTTTACTGTTGTTTATTAATTTTGACTTATTGCAATTACTTATTTATGCAATTTGCCTCTTGTGAACTGCTGTGTTTAGTGTGCTAATGTTTCCAAGGAAATTCCAGAGCAATCGTGGTGCAAATAACTTAAGGAATAAGGGATGCCCAGACAACCCATCACTACAGCAGTTGTTCGTCCCTAGTACCGCGACTGGGAACCTGCAGATCTCCTCAAACACTCCTCCCCTGAATAGTGATGAGGAGCGTGCCCTAGAGGATGAGCTTGCCAATGCCAATGACAATGCAAGTGCACCCACCCATCTGGATGATGACTGTTACACTCCTAACTTTGACACTTTCCTGCACATTGTGGAGGATGCTGAGGTTGAGGAGGTAACCCAACGGGCAGAAAAACTTCCTGTGCAAGATGCAAGTGGCAAGGGTAAGAAGGTCTCAAGGAAGTCGGATAGGGTAAGTGAAATGACTATGGCCCTAAGGGAGTACACCGCAATGTCAAGGGATAAGTTCAGTGGTAAACTCGGCAAGGGTAGTGGTTCATCCGAGCAATTCGCTCAATCCGCCGTAGGCGAGGATCCTTGCTCACTTCCCAAGGCAATGGAGGTGCTGAATTTGTATGCAGATCTCAGTAACAAGGCCTATATCAAGATGTCAAAGGTTTTGCAGCAAAAGGATAATAGGGTAGTGTTTATGTGTATGCCGGAGCATAGGAGGAAGTCTTGGATTGAGGCCATTCTAAACCCGGAGGAGGATTGAGGGAGAGCAGTATTGCATTAAGTCTAAGCTATTTGGTTTTTATGTAATATGGATTCGGGTTGTTCTATTTACTTCTTTATGTTTCGTATGGATTTGAAGTTAGGACAGTTTATGTTATTTAACGAACTTAGGACCGCAAGCATGGTTTATGTTATATTATGTTTATGTTATTTAGGAACTCGAGATGCCAAACTGGTTTATGTTATATTATGTGACAGATTTGGATTTGAATTTATAATCTTTGTATGGTTTGTGTTATATTATGTGAAGGATTTGGATTTGAGGTTGGGATGTTTGTATGGTTTGTGTTATATTATGTGAAGGATTTGGATTTGAAGTTGGGATGTTTGTATGGTTTGTGTTATATTATGTGACGACTTTGGATTTGAACTTAGAATCTTTGTATGGTTTGTGTTATATTATGTGATGTACTTGGATAAGGTTTTTTGATTTTTATACGTTTAATATGGTGACTGTTGAATTAGGTGTTTATATTCTACATTTATATTATGCGATGTACTTGTTTTAATAACATATTTACTTTTATATCTCTCTTTACATAACCTACCTGAATAGTGTGTTTGTGCTAATCTGTAGGTCACTTATGGCGTCTGGAAATGACTGGTGGCAGGCGGTCCAAGAGTATGACTTTGATGATGCATACTTCAACAACGTTGGTTCCAGCAATGATTGTGAAGAAAATGATGATCACTGGCCCGATTCAGAGTTTGAACGTGAAGAAGAAGCAGAGTTTAATTTAGTGAATCCTATAGTTGGGGAGATGTATGCATACATGCAACGACATTATGATAAACAACCAATGCGAACAAGTGCGTTGACCGGCAAGGCGTATATGGACGAGGTCACTGAAGGTAATCCAGCTAAGTGTTACGAGATGTTCCGCATGACACCTGAATTACTGTTGCATTTAGTGGATGAGTTGGCTAAACATGGTTACTTGAAGGATGGACATGGTGACGTGAATGCCACTCAGGCCGTGGCCATGTTATTGTACATACTTGGACACAACACCCGCTTTAGATGTGTTGCAGACCGGTTTCAGCACTCAACAGAAACCGTGTGCCGGCATTTTCGTAAGGCGTTGCGGGCTGTCCACCACTACGCGAAGCATTTAATTAAACCTGATCAGAATGTCACAAGCCTCCCTGAACATCTTCAAGTGAACAAGTACTGGCCATGGTTTGAGGTACAAATCATTCCCTTACTTGACATACTTCATACAATAGTAAAATAATATGATTTTTTTATATGCGCTTGCTAAGATTAATGAAAAGGTCCAATGTGTAGAGATGTATAGGAGCAATTGATGGAACGCACGTGAGTGCTCGACCTCCTGCAAATCCGACTCAAGCACATAGGGACCGCAAGAGCCTTATAACAACCAATGTGATGTGTGTGTGTAACATGGACATGCAATTCACATTTGTCCATGGTGGGTGGGAGGGCAGTGCAAATGACTCAAGGGTTTTCGAGGAAGCGATTAGTGAGCGGAAGCATGGATTCCCATGGCCACCAACAAGTACTATACATTACTATGAGTTTAACTAAAGTTATTTTATCCTCCACGTCTAAGTACTGTGTTTATTGTACAACTTAATTACGTGCTGCCTGGTTGTGTGTGTGTGTAGGGTCGTACTACTTGGTGGATTCAGGTCTACCAATTGGCACTAGTTTTCTCCCCCCTCACAAGTCAAGGTACCATGCGCAAGAATTCCAGTCAAGCGGTAGACGGATAACATCAAAAAAAGAATTGTACAACTACAGGCACTCGTCCTTGCGAATGGTTATTGAGCGGTCTTTTGGAGTGCTGAAGGCCCGTTTCCCCATTCTGAATTTAATGCCAAACTTCAAGCCAATTAGGCAGCGTTACGTGGTTATTGTGTGTTGTGCTCTACACAATTTCATACGCATAAACAATCAGAGTGATGAATTGTTTAGAACAGTAGGGGAGAGTGTTGGCGCAGGTAGTGCGACCAATAACGAAGGTAGTGGCGATGCTGAAGCATCAACAAGCTCAGTGACCCAAAGGCATGTACTAGAAATGTCAAGTGCATCGAAGAGAGCGATGGGGCAATTTAGGGACAATACCACTGACACAATGTGGGATGATTATGTTGCCCGTGGCAATGTTAGATGATTATATGTTGAAAATGGCAATTGACCATTTAGTTTGCAGCATAATCGTTTTGGCACCATAGTAAGTGCAGATATGCTCTCGGCATAATTATGTAACGTAAATCGAATGTACCAATTATTAAAAGATATATGTAACGTATGGGTTTCAAGTTTCAATTGTCAACTGTCGACTCTGACCAATGGCAATGAATACAAAACTGAACACTTTTGTTAAACAGCCACAACGGTCCCTCCATTCTTAAATAATTTATTAAAAATAAAATGCGAATATGCGATGTACGCACTAGACTTATAAATTTAGATTATTTAAGTATCATTGAATTGGGCCAAATGTCAAAATGTGCGGTTCAAAAAACATATAAAAAATAAAAAATTGTCAAAACGTGGAAAGGTGAAAATAATTCTATGAGGAGAGAAAAATTGGTCATGCGCTGAAAAATAAAGTTTAAAAACTTCCAAGAAAAAAAATTATGGAGACATATAATTAAAAAATAACGAAACAAATTTTATTCAAAATGGAAATTTATAAAGACATCTTTTTCTTTTTATTTATTTATTGATAAAGACACCTTATTGTCTTATACACTGAAAGGGCCGAAGAAATTTTTTTTTTGGATAGAATATGTGCAAAAAACTAAAACTGATGGAGAAGTATTCATTATTGCATAGAAAAGAATGCATAAAACAACTGATAATAGATTGACATTTTTTGTTGAAGAAACGTTTATTGCTATACACAACACCTCCCTGTACAGCAAACAACTGACAAACACAATTCTAATTCTGCAAAATATTTAAGAACTCAAAACAGGGCATGCGAAGTGTAATGTACATTATACACGTGACCGTCAATGGTTCATGGCAGACGCAATTGTGTATGGCAATGACCCCCAAAAACATTAGAGAACACAAAATAAACCCCGAGTACAGTGCAAGACAAAAATAAAGCTACCCTATACTTATAGACCTTGTCTTCAGCAATCCGGAGTTTGAGATTAGTTTTTTCACCCTTGCGCTTTGTTTTCCTTAGGAGCACCCATGCTTCTGCTTCCCTTGCATAAGCCTCATCCCTTTCATTTCGTGCAGCTACGACGTCGGCCTTATATCTCGCAAACCTTTCGTGGACAAGTGGTGCTGTTGCACGGCCACGTGGGCATGCGTTCTTGTCCAACCATCTGAAGAACTTACATGCTTGATCGGGGTCCTGCATACAACATTGAAGGCATATATAAGATGGTCAGCAAAGATAGTAAAAAAATGACAAGTCGAATATGTAATGACAATAAAATTGAAGATAGAAACTAACCGGCGCCCACTGCTGACATCCATAGAACCTCCTACCAAAATTATGGATAGACAAAGAGGTCCTTTCCACACACCGATCCATATTGCACATATGGCCGGTAGAAGTGGACTCATAAGTAGTGGCAGAAGACATGGTTATGGCTTTTCTTTTTCCAATATATCTACACACATATAATTATATATATATATATATAATTTCAGTACATATTTCTACATAATCAATGCACTGTCAATGGAAATTCATCTTTTTGTTCTTAGGTTCATAGCCTTCATTATTGTTCTACCACCTGGCAGTAGGCAAATTGATTGATTGGACCCCAACTCCTCCAATATCACGTGTGTCTTAGTGGCCAAGGGCTCAGAATCATTACATTTATTGTATCACATTCCATTCTTAAAAAATGTCCACACACTTATTTAAATGTTGTATGTTTAACAAACAATGCTAACTAGAGAGACAAGAATTCAATCTACATAAAAAGCAACTAGCACAAGGATCAAATGCAAAAAACATGAATACAACTTTGATGTATAATTCAACTAGATTTGTTCTTTATTCCAGATTTGTCATTTAAAAAGACATGAGAACTCTAGAAATAATATAAAGTTGATTTCTACAGTATCTAGTTGTAATCAGTTTGTGGTCATGTTAGTTTCTTGGCAAATTTAAATTGGATTTTAGTGAATTCTTCTACTTGTGCATTCAGGACCAAAAATTGTGTTAAGATATTCATGAATGCTCAGTCATATCTTGTTCTTTGCATGAATGCAGTAATTATCTTTTATATAATGCAACACCCGCTTAAAATTTTGAAATGGATGATACAATAGCCAAAATGTGCTAATTAATGTTCGTTTCATTTAGAAAGAGTTTTTTTTTTTGGGGGGCGGGGTCCATTTCGGCTTCAAATTGTCATTGGAAGACTGTATTTTCCCATTTTTTTATTTTGTTTCTTGGCAACCACACAAAGCTAGAGCATAAGTGTAGGAGGAGTTGGAATTGAGGACAAAGAGACAAAGGTTGCAGCCGTTTCTGGTAAACTAGTAATTTAAGAAGATGAAGAGAGGTAGTACAGTAGGAAAAAAGATCAACTATGCAACCTCCACCAAAACCAATTAATTAAAAGCTAATGTGGCTGTCATACTGCTTGTTGATGGCATGACACTTAGACCATTATTGGTAATATGAGGTCATATTAGTAGTCTTTTTAAAATTTCTAGTATCATTAGTTCTCGGTTAACAATTATTATTACTAATATGCTACTCTTTTTTTAGGATTATGATTTCTCAAAGGGAACAGCATCTTAATAATTACTTAGGGATAAAAGCACAAAAAGAAATGGAAAAGACTTAATAATTACTCACATCATGTCAATTGTGTCTTGAAAATCATGTTCACAACTATTCTAGAAGTATGATAATTGAGGTCACTAGTTGTATTATATAATCCAAAAGGCTTATAAAACTCTATCTTATTGTTTAAACCTGTCTTCTGCTTCTCCACACTTACTATGACAACAATGAACTAAAACATAACAAGAAACAACTTTAAAGACCATAAAATATTGACACAGAAGAAGGAAGAATGATGACACAAACAATCTAACCAACAGTACAACAGCATCAGATCACTCAAAAAAATAAAAAAAAATGGACAATTTATCTAGTTTTCTTCTGCCCTCTTTCCCTGCGATCCAAGTAGTAAAATGCTCTCTTTAAACACAGTACAGAAAATTCAAGTAAGAAATTTGGGGGTTCTAGATGCTACTATTCTGCAACTATTCTTTTCTGTTCCTAGTGTAGGGTCTTTTTCATATTGTTTTTGTAGTTTTGTGCTTCTTGTCCAGTTTGTTCCAACCCCATTGCGAAAAGAACTATATATTTAGTCATTTTATCTTCTTTTTGTTTTTGTCCTGCACAAGTTCTCTTTTAGACTAAAAGAACAGTCATTCCATGTCTATGATTACTTTAACTACAGCTTGCAATCCCAGATACCACAACACAGTTAAGGAAAAAAAAAAGCAACAAATATTAAGTACATAGCAGCCAAAAAGAAAAATACCCATTTGAGTAAGAGGGAGATATTAGCGTTACAGAAGAGGAACATGGCAATCTTGTTGATTCCAAGAATGAAAGCTCAATCCCTAATGGCAGAGCATATATAATTCTGATGATTACATGCTTCTTCCTTATTAGTTAGAGATGCTTTTTAATACTTGGGTTTGTTAACTTGCACGGCAGTGATAGTCTTTCTTCAAATTCTTAAAAGAGTATTCAAAACACAATATTCTTGTTCTTCCCGAAATATGGGTTGAATTATTCTCGGTGCTCAAAATAGAATTTAAGCAAACCCTTTTGCATACTTCAATCCATTGAAGCAAACTAGCAATGGGTAAGCACAATAATATGATATAAACAAAACAAAAAAACCAAAAAAATGGAGGCTTTATTTATGTTCTCACCAACCAAACAACAGGGAAAAACAGAGGCAAACAGAGTTCAAGCTAAAACCTAGAACATTTTTCTCAAAATCCAAATGTGAAACACACAAATCAAATAAATTAAACAAGGTAAGAGAGTACAGAAATGTCGAGGTAGCACCGTCTTGGGTCGGAGGAGACCGGCCGTGACAAAATCGGGAAATGGGTACCGCTTCTTATGCTCGTCGGCGCCGCTGGGTCACGACGGAGGAGATGGCGCCGTCGTACACGTCGGAGAGATGGGTAGTCTTCACTGGTGACGGTCCTGACGAGGTGAGGGAGGTTGGGAAATTTTTCTGGGTTCGGTTTATCTGCTTTGGGAGAGTGACAGGGCTGAAGGGGGAAGGGGAAATGGGAAATGGGAAATGAGAAAAGAGAAGTGATGGGGATGAGTACAAGGCGCGGGTAACAAAACAGAAGCATCTGACCAAGTGACAGAGCTGGGCCCCCCAAACAGTGTCAAAAATTGTTGAGTTATGGCATTTTGGTGATAAGCCAAACGGGTATTAATTTTAGAGTGATGGGTGATGAGTGATGAAAAATGAGTAATGAGTGATGAGTGATGAGTGATGAAAATTGAGTGACGAAAATTGAGTGGCCAAAAAAAGGTGGCCAAACAGCCTCTTAGTCCTTTGTGAGAAAGAAATCTCCTTCCTCTTCAGTGTGTACCTGTGGCTTATAACAAACATTGGCCTTTGCCACACACTTCTTCTCGATGAATCGGTACAAGCACGAGAACCACCGCAATCGAGAAGCCTAATAGCTGCCCTCAATCCACTCCACTCTCTTTCTACCCAGGAGAGACCCATAACGCCACTCAATTTGATGGGTTTTTGTTGTTGTTCAGATTTGGATTGTAGCATTGATTTTGTTTGATGGTGGTTTAGGTTGGATGGATTTAGATTGTGCACCACTGTGAATACGTTAGATAACTCCTTGCTAGATTTTGGGATTATCATTGTTGGGTTGATTGGTTTTTTTTTTTTTTTTAATTTATTTTTTATTTTATTGGTATTTAGGAGAAATTGAAATAGAAAACAAACCCCAAATATATTTTTAGGGGATGAAAATGCAAAAACACTTAAGGCTCCATTTGTTTTGAAGTAAATATTTTTCAGATGTAAAATATTTTCAGGTGTTTGATATGACAAGTAAAATTTTTCAAATAAACCACCAAAAATGATGGCATAGCATAGAAGTCGCTGGTACCATAGGTCTAGTCACTGGACTATTGCAGTTAGCAGCCAAAACGATAGCTCTGGCGACTAGACCACTGGAATTGGCTATTAGAGTTGTGGCTTCAGTGATCAGATTGTCGACAATCATTGTTGAAGTAGTATCTTTGGTGACCAGATTGCGAACACGAGTCAACAAAATGACATTTTTAGTTACCAGACCTTCGGCACCGGTTGCAGTGCGGCATCTCTGGCCACTAGACTGCGGACACTGGTCGTGGGAGCAATGTCTTCGGCCATCGTACCAGTGACCTAGCGACCAGATAGGGGAGAGGAAGCCACTATGTATTTTTGGAAAATGTTTTACTAAATTTTCAAAGATAAAATATTTTACAACTTTTTATAAAATATATTTTACAAGTTTGACTATATTTTACATGCAAATAAATGCTTGAAAATTAAGAAAATATTTTCTAAAAAATATTTTATTTTAAACAAACTGAGAAACTATTATAAGGAACAGTTTCTCAAAACTCAAAACTAAAAACAAGCTCATTACTTTACATAACTTAGCGTAAATTGGTGGGTGAAAATGATACAAGATACCGATAGATTTAATTATAAATTCAGAATTCTAAGCATGTCAACATTTCAGTTATATTCAAGTCATTAATCAAATACATACTTCCCCTAGAAACTCAAAAAAAAAAAAGTAATTTTATCCATCAATCCACATTTCAATGACTTTTTCTTTATAATCTCCCAGACACCGCAAGTCCCAAGCAAGTGGATGAGTGGGCACCATTCTCACATATGCGAGTGGTGATGACACCAAATAGCCCTGCGCCGAATTACGTGTTGCTCTGTGAATTGGTGACCCATCAATTCACGATTAGGTTGCACATTGCAACCACTCGAAAAGTGAACGACACTGGGACCAACAAGCTCGAGAGCAATCACGAACACTCTCCTTAAATTTCAAAGAAGCAAAGCACTTGTCCAATGATCATTGGCTACCAACTCGCACGCTCTCCATGGTCGCGTGAAGCATAATCCGTGAGTTTCTGGTACCTCAAATACTCTAATTGTGCTTTTAGCTCTTTAAAAAAACCGTACCATGTGCACTTCAATCTGTCCTTCCTCACATATTCCTGCCCTGAATGAAATCAGATTGCTCGGTTGTTCGTGGTCCCCACTCTGCTTCTCTTGTCAATAGCCAGGGATGGCGCATAGTGCCTTCAATGCCGAAAATACCCCCAAAGGCTAAGCATGTCTTCGATGTGGTCAAGTACCTTAGAGCATTCTCATTAGCTCTCTCATAAAAAATGTCATTTTAACATACCAAAAATCTACTTTATCATTTTAACACACTATTTTACAATATGTCATTTATCAGGTGTTCTATACTTCAATTCTATATATTAAAATAATATTTACTATACATTAAAATAATATATTAATTTCTCTCTATCATCCTCATCATCGGCAACAACAGCACAACCATCACTGCCGCAACAACGGCCACCAGCCACTGCCTCAACAACATCGACAGCCACCACCGGCACAAACCCACATCTACCAACGCCACCTCAAAAAAAAAAAAAACACAACACAACAACAACAGAGATCGGCACAAACCCACGTCCACCGAACCAAACAAACCCACATCCCAAACCCACCACCGGCACAAACCCACATCCACATCCATCGGCACAAACCCGAGATCGGCGTGGCGATGGCGAGAATGATGGTGTACTGTTGATTGGTGAGGCCACCGTACCGTTGAATGATGGCGTACGAAGAACGATGAGACGGCTTGATCGGTGATCGGCGGCTTGATCGCTGTTGATTTGAGGGTGAGGGAGGGTGATCTGAAGAAGAAAGAGAGAGAGAACATTGGCTAGAGAGAGAGAGAAAAAAATGAGAAGAGAGCTTGATCGGTGAGGCTTGATCGGTGATCGGCGGCTTGATCGCTGTGGATTTGAGGGTGAGAGAGGGTGATCTGAAGAAGAAAGAGAGAAAGAGAGAGAGAGAGAGAGAGAGAGAGAGAGAGAGAGAGAGAGAAAATAATGAGAAGAGAGAGAAAACGTTGAATTAAATATTGAGAGGAGAGAGAAAATGTTGAATAAAAAACTAATATTCAGAAATGGCATTTTGGTCCGTACCGTCTCATATTTGAGACGGTACTGTAGCATGTTGTATAATTATAGAACATTTAGAATACCTGATGAAGCTTAAACAGTAGCTTTTGGTGTGCAAAATGCCAAATATTTGGCATTTGGCACACCTGATGAGAGTGCTCTTATCAAGGGGTTATAAAAAAAAAAAAAAAAAGAGTACCTTACCAAGGAATGCGATTAAGGGGAATTGCTATTCTCTCTATATAATTTCATCCAAGGTTGGAACAAGGAAAACTCTTTTTTTCTCATAAATTTCTCTTCGTTTCAAATTTTTTGTTGGGTAACTTTGTAAAAAAAATCATTTAATGTTTTGTGAGTCAAGTAAAAATATACAAATTTTCAAAACTATTTTCATTAATTTAAATCATAGATAAATGAAAAATTCTTAGGTATTCTCGGAGGGGTTTGGCTTACCTTTTAATTGAGCATGTCTTTTTATTTTAAATATACAATGACAAGTGGTAGTGAATTTTAATTTTCACATTTTATTTAGTTAGTGGGTGACGTTGCTGTATCTCATTAAAACAAAATAAGATTCCAGTTTAAAAAGTACTGAAGGTATGCTAAACCCTTCTATTATCTCACATTCACAATGAAGCCTACCATGAATTTAATAAGTAGACCCCATAATGAATATTAGAGAAGGAAACATCATTCTCCGTACTCTAGGAGTATATAAGAATTACTTTAAATAAAAAATAATATTGACTTTTTAAATAATGTAAAGGGTAAGATAAGAATTTTATTTATTAATTTTTGAAAGAGAATTTCATTTTGGGACATCCCAAAATAGAATAGAGGACTTCATTGCGGTTTTAAGCCAAAAGATCAAGATGCCTAATACGGTGGAGCTAGCGAAGGCGTTGGCAGCTAGTCGTGCAATGTCTTTAGCTAAAGAGTTGAGTATTTTTTAGGTTGCCTTTGAGGGAGATTTTCTTTGGGTTATTCAAGCCATTAATAATCGGCAAGCTTGTCAAACGATGTTTGGTCACACTATAAAAGAAATTCGTTGCATTTGATCTATTCAACAGAGTTGCAACTTCCAGCATGTTAAAAGGGAGGGTAAAAAATTGGCTCATGCCCTTGCTAAACGAGCAGTTTTATATACTGACATTGATGTATGGATAAAAGAACTACTTGGTGATTTTAATGATGTATTCCAATTTGATATAGTTAAATAAAATTACTAATCTTTTTCTATAAAAAAAATGCAAAGTTTATTATGCATAAAAAACTAGTTTTTTTTTAGAAGAGTATTTTAAAACTAGTTAGAAACATAGTTTCTCTCAAAAAAAAAGTTAGAACATAGTTTCAAAGCTTCTTTAATAGCAAATTTCTATTAATTGCCAACTTTAGGAAAAAAAAAAAAAAAAAAACTTCTTTAATTGCCCCCAAGATCAATTCTTGATAGATAAATAACAACAAACAAAACATGGTCATATTATTTTCATTAATAACGGATTTAAAAAATTCTATATTGGAAAAACACTTCCCATTACTCAAAATAATATAAAAAGTAAATACTCACTAAACAAGGAAAACAAAAATCAAAAGCAAAGGTCAACTCAAACACAAGTGACAAGTAAGTAACAACAAAACTCTTCTTTAGTTTAGACGCACCAAGGCCAATCCCGTAATTTCACACTCCCCATCTTCCTCGTTCCTTCCTTTCCTTTAACCGTACTCCCCCAGCTCAACTACTCGTTGTTTTCAGTTAACAGTTTCCTCAGAAAACATAGAATCTTTGAAAACTTCCAAC
This sequence comes from Quercus ilex subsp. ballota, assembly GCA_032727855.1. Lineage (NCBI taxonomy): Eukaryota > Viridiplantae > Streptophyta > Magnoliopsida > Fagales > Fagaceae > Quercus > Quercus ilex. The sequence continues at coordinate 29,633,920 of CM064908.1, forward strand.
CGTTATCTCCTCGTATGGTATATATTTTTTCCTAAACGAAATCTATAGTTCCGACCAGATCAGACCAGACCAAACCAAACCCATATCCTAAAATTCTAACTGTACTGTACGAACTGCAAAATCCAAAGAGTGATGAAAAAGCAGAAAAGCATTATTCTTAAAATGGACGAACCATTACCAATCTCAAACCCCTTTGACCTTTTAACTGAAGAGATAATCTTCGATATTCTCGACTCTCTAAACGACGACTCATTTGCCAAGAAGTCGTTTTCCTTAGTCTGCAAGTCGTTTTACTTCATCGAGTCTCGCCACCGCAAGACTCTCAGGCCTTTGAGCTCCGACCTCGTACTAAGAACACTGAAACGGTACCGTTTGGTGTCTGAGCTCGACCTCTCTCTCTGTCCTCGAGTTGACGACGCCGCGTTGACTCAGATAGCCTCGTCGAGAAGCTCTCTCCGCTCGATCAACCTGTCGAGGTCGAGGCTGTTCACGCACAACGGGCTGTCGAGATTGGTGGCAAACTGTGCTGGGTTGGTGGAAATCGATTTGTCGAACCGGGCGGAGCTGACGGACACGGCGGCGGCGGCGATTGCGGAGGCGAAGAATCTCGAGAGGCTGAGTTTGGCGAGGTGTAAGATGATCACCGACATGGGGATTGGTTGTGTGGCGGTTGGGTGTAAAAAGTTGAGGTTCATTAACTTGAAATGGTGCCTTCGTGTCAGTGATTTGGGTGTCGGATTGATCGCTATGAAATGCAAGCAGATTCGGGGTATGGATCTTTCTTACGTACCGGTAAATCCTATTGTTTCCTTCTTCGTTTTTTGGTTTTTGTTTGGCGGCTGAGAAAGTTATGTTTTTTTTTTTTTTGGTTGCTGTTGTTAGTGTTGACTGGTTTGTTTGATTCAATTCATCTTAGAGTGTTCACTTTTTTGCTTTATTGAGTTGGTTTGGACATTTTTTTTTTTTTTTTTTTTTTGATTTGGTCTGCGTTTGAGGAATTATATGTCTGTGTTTGTTGGTCAGTTTGGCAAATATGATGTCATTATATTTGAAAAGAAAAAAGATTGTCTTGTTGTGGACTAACAAAAATGGATATTTGCTAGTTTGAAAGGTGGATGGTGTGTATTCAGAATGATATATGAGATTGAGATTTAAATCCTGATTAAGATTGAAACCATGTTCACCTTTGGATTTGTAAGACTGTAATATTTAATTTGAACCATGAAATGAATCCATTTCAAACAGAGAGGATATTAGTCTTGATTTTCGGGTGTGCTGGTGTTGTTGCTATTCGATCGATTGAATTTTTATATCTCAGTGGGATTTTATGAGGTTTACTTTCCTCTGTGAGATTGGTCCTTCATAGTCAGATTGGAAATATGGGTTTCTTTAAAAGTGGTCTTAGAAGATTAACGTAATCTAGAGTACGGAAGCTTGGATTACAATAAGATTAACAGTTTCTGTGGATGATATTCTAAATACAATGATAGGTTTACCAAAAGTTATTAATTTATTTCTTTGGTGAATCTTAGATAGTGGGTGATTCTTTTGCATTGGTGGGTGGCATCAATGATAGTTGACCAATCATTAGTCAAAAAGTTGCGGGTTACAAAAAGCCAGCATCTTAGCATATTAAGCCAATCTCAAGGGCTTAAATTTTTTGCATTTATTAGTTTATTTTATGGTTGATTAGGCTATCTTACTTGTCCAGCTATGTTTTTGTTGATCTAGATTGAATTTTTCGGCGCCATATGGAAGTAGAAGCTGTTGCTGCAGATCATGAACATAATGAGTGATTCAGTCATGAGACAAGATTTATTGCTCAATGCATAATTTATCTTGTTACATAAATTCAAAGTCTCTTTTAATTCAAATGCATGCACTCATTAAGCAGTATACAATTGATATTCTTTAAATACATGTCAGGCAGTTATTTAAAAAGAAAAAAGAAAAACGAAATTTATACCCTTTTGCACTGCAGATCACTGAGAAATGTCTTCCACCAATCCTGGAACTGGAGCATCTAGAAGATTTGGTTCTTGAGGGATGCCCAGGTATTGATGATGATGGCCTTGCAACCCTTAAACACAGTTCCAAGTCGCTAAAGGTACATTTTATTTTTATTTTTTCATAATCATAATACTTATTTTTAGCTCTTTGAAGATTTATAGATTTTTTTGGCATGCCTGTCTTTTTTTGTACAACTTTTATGGTAAATGCCCATAATATACACATTTAATAGGTTGAACTGTCAGGATCCAGTCCATAATAGGAGCTACATAACATCTCTTAACTGCTGTGTCAAACTTATTGGTTTGGCTTTGCTTCAATTCAATGTTATTGGCATTGACCTTTATCCAATTTTTCATTTTTCAGACACTTAATATGTCAAATTGTCTGAATGTCAGTCATGTGGGTTTGTCTTCTCTGACATATGGTGCTGAGTACCTGCAACATCTCTTTCTAGCATACAGTCTTTCTGTAAGTCCGTAAAATATTTATGGTAATTTCCTTACCAAAAGTTTGATATATATTCCTTCTAATAATTCTTTAAATCTTTAAATTGATTCAGGTGACTGCTGATCTAGCAAAATGTCTGCATAATATTTCCGGGTTGCAGTCTATTAAATTAGATGGTTGTTCAGTTACAACTTCTGGGATAAAAGCCATTGGAAATTGGCTTGCGTCACTCAAGGAGCTGAGCTTAAGTAAATGCTTGGGAGTGACTGATGAATGCCTATCCTTCCTTGTGCAAACACACAAAGAACTGAGGAAGTTAGACATAACATGCTGTCGCAAGATAACATATGCCTCTATAGATAGCATAACAAATTCATGCACCTCCCTCACTTCTCTAAGGATGGAGTCCTGTAGTTTGGTTTCAAAGGATGCTTTTGTGCTGATTGGACAGCGTTGCCGATTCTTGGAGGAATTGGATGTCACAGATAATGAAATTTACAATGAAGGTTTCACCATGGGCCTTTGCTGTCCTTTTTATAAATTATACTATCAGCAGATGATTAAAGCTTCTTTTTTGCAGGTTTGACGTCCATCTCAAGATGTTCCAAACTTCTCACCTTAAAGCTTGGAATTTGCTCGAACATAACCGATGATGGGCTTACCCATGTTGCAAATGGTTGTTCCAAGCTCAAAGAGCTAGATTTGTACAGGTTTGCAACTTTTAAACTCTTTAGTCTTTACAGATTCCTTTCAAATTAGAGCTTAGAATAAACCATAAATGCGGTACCCTAATGGTCCCCTTCATTGATGCTTCAGAACATGGTGTTATTTCATTCAAGTATTTGAAAGTCCATTTCATAGATTTGTTTTCATCATAATGCTAGATCAAGCTATGTCTAAAGTTACATTATTCTTAACAAGGTAATCTTTGTTTCTTCCTCTTCTAGATCCTCTGGAATAACTGACGAGGGCATAACAGCAATTGCTCATGGCTGTCCTGCACTGGAGATGATTAACATTGCTTACAACGATAAAATTACAGATACTTCATTAATATCCTTGTCAAAATGCATGCTGTTAAAAGCACTTGAGATTCGAGGATGTCATTCTGTGTCGTCAGTGGGTCTATCAGCCGTTGTTATGGAATGTAGGCAACTTATGGTGCTGGACATAAAGAAGTGCACCAACATTAATGATAATGGAATGATTCCAGTTGCTCAATTTTCCAGAAACCTTAAACAGGTTCAATCCGTTTCCTTTCTCTAGTTGTCAGGGACATTGGACTGCGTTTGCAAACTAATATTAGGGGCTCATATGTATATATTTTTTTACTGCAGATAAACTTGTCATATTGTTCAGTTACAGATGTTGGGCTCTTAGCTATCGCCAGCATAAAGCGACTGCAGTGCATGACTATCTTGCACTTGTCAGGGTTGACTCCTAATGGTCTGGCTGCTGCCCTGTTAGCCTGTCGAGGACTAACAAAAGTGAAGCTCCACACATCCTTTAAACCATTACTTCCTCAATCTCTCTTTGAATATATGGAAGCCCGAGGCTGTGCGCTTCACTGGAGGGACAAAGCATTTCAGGTACTTATTTTTTTTTGCCTTTTAGGGCACATCAACAACATATTGCCTAGTGAATTTCAGTTGTCAAGAAATAAGATTCCCCTGATGTTTGGAATCCATGTCTATTTTCAAACGGATTCCCATATATTAAAACACCATTGGTGAAATGCATGCCATCCTGGAGAAAGCAAACTGTTGCATGCTGAGTCAGATAAAACTCATTGTTTGACTGCCATGTAGAAATAGAAAGATTAATTTAGACTTGGGTTATAAACTTAGTAATTGAAATAGCTGTTATATCATGGTACTCAAATTCGACTTGTATTGTTGACAGGTGGTAACAGATCCAAAAGGATGGGAGATTGCATTATGGAAGAAGTCATGAAGCTGCATAATTTGGGAAGAAAGATAGATTTCTTTATTGGTGTATGCACCTGCGCAAGTGCTTGCAGTGTGAACTCTAGAATGTTTAATGTAATGTAATAGATGTTGCACAGATGCACTACTGAAATTTTCCAGTCAAGTTTAAATCATCCAAATTTGACCTTTCTGTTGTCTTTTTTTATGTTGTCATTGAAAATGTGTCGGTTGATTTGAATCAACCAAATTAAACAGTTGCAACTGGGCCTAGTTCCCAATGGTCTAGTGATGGCAAAATGTCCCCACCATGTCCTAATCTGATCAGTAGTGTTCCACCTTGTGTGGGTTTTCTGTCTCAAAGAGAGGACGGAATAATGACAGGTTATGCTGATCTCACTCTGCTTGACTCCATATACATAAGTTATTTTTTTATGTGTGCGTTTGGCTCTAACTTAAAAAATCAACTTGTTTTACTATTTAACTTATTTGTGTTATTATTTATGGTCTCATTACACTTTTTGGTATTATTTATGAGTCTCATTATACTATTTCAGCCAACTTTTACCTTTATTTATAGTACTTTTAGCAAAAAAAATTTCAGTAGATCTCAAACAGACTTATATGTATGTATCTATCTTATTATTGAGAGGTTGAGCCTTGTTTTGATGACAAATGTCTTCTATCAAAAGGGAGAGGTCACATATTTAAGTCTGGAAATCAGCCTCTTATAAAAAAAAAAATCAGTTATAATCTCTTACGTATTGATCTGAGTGTCACTCCATTAAAAATGATAAAAAAATGTCTCCAACCTCATCTTGACTTGACCTAATCTGCATTCTGCCCTAGAATGGGGCAGTCACAATCCGGTTTCATTGCCATGACTACACAAGAGTCCAGCCCATATTTTTAGCATTTTGGGTAAACCTAAGACAAGCCAAGCCGAGTCAAGTTGGGCAAGAGCTCTGACCATAAAAGGAAAAGTTATGCAATTAGCTCCTTTTGGGCTTTCATGATAACAAATATGAAGAAAGGTTCAGGCTTGGGCCATTGGCTCAGCTCAGGTTAGGTGTGAAAAACTGAACTTCCTCCAGGCTTGGGCCATTAGCTCAGCTCAGTTTAGGTGTGAAAAACTGAAATGGCTTGATATGAGCTGAGTCAAATGGTCACTCCTCCTCATCTCCCAAAAGCAGATAAGATTAAATTAATTAAGTTTGAAATCCCAGGCACCGTAAGGAAACTGGAACAAATGCAAAGAAAAACTGGGAAATTTTATTCAACATCCATATCATTGGCTGCATATCCCATTCGAGATTTTTGACTTTGATTGCCTGCAAATTATTATTATTTTTTTGGGTCAACGTGACTCATGGACATCACAGCTCGGTGGAAAGAAATATTCACTCCAGACCTTTTAGGACTCTTTGGGCTATTGCAAAAGTTATTAATGTGGCATTCATGCATGAATCTTGACCCCTTTTTTTTGGGTGTAATCATGTTTATATCTAAAATCAAAATTCCACAAAGATTCGATATCTTATTACATTATCCAATTTCGTGCAACCAAATGCCACTTGATGTTCTTTGTATTTTCCCTTTTATTGTAGAAAAGCAAGCACATTCATTCTAAACGTGAGTGAATAGTACTTCCAAGAATCCAAGGTGATTAAACTCATAACTGGCTTGCATAAAAATGATTCACACAACTATGATGATTTTAGTCAAGTAACACTCATGGGGCTTTTGAAATGGCCAACCAAGCTGCTAAGGCTTCATTTGGAAAAGGGTGGGTCTTCACCAACAAACAATCGAAAACATATAAAATAATTGAGTAATTGAAACTTCTTGCTACAGTTTTACTTATTTCTTTCCTTTTGTTAAAAGATGAAAACATTATAATTGAGTAGAAACAAATATGAAAGGGGCGGCTCCACATTGAAGGCTCACAGGACCACCTTTAAAAAAAATTGTGACCATCCTAAATTTTTTTAGGCCCAACAAAATAAAACTTTGGTCCCCTTAACAATATATTAGACGCTTTCCCAAAAAAAAAAAAAAAAAAAGAGCTCAAGAAAAATTTTATTGAATTAAAAGTTGAAAAATATGTAGTTTACAGTATTAATAATGAGATTATTATATAACGATTTCACAATATGAAAACTAATATATGGAAATTATAACACTTTATGTATTTGCGTGTTTTTTTTTTTGGTCAATACATGAAATTCTATTTTTATTAGATTTTGTATAATTAAAATTTCTTATTAATATTAATAATCACCTTGAAAAAAAAAATTCTTGGAGGTGCTACAGAATATGACTACAATGCGATATCAAAGAGACGAAGATGAGTTGTAATGCTGATAAATGCAAATCAACCCTTGCCAAACTCAAAAGAAAGAAAGAAAGATTAAGGATGAATGAAAAAAAAGAAACTGAGAAAATGAGAATCATAGTACAAAAGTTTTGAGAGTCTGAAATTGTGAAACAAATAAAAGCCAAACTTAAATGAGAAAAATGCTTAGGTATAATGCTTCTCTTCTGGATTTTCCAGAATTTGAACGCTCAAAAGGTAACCAGCTTTTTATTTTAAATTTATTGTTGCAAATTATTAGAGAAAAGCCTCAAGAAATCACTTTGGACTTTTTGCTGGGGATGGAGAACTCATAAAGTACATACTAAGCTCTGTTTTTTTTTTGTTCTTTTTATTTATTAATTGGATATATACGAATAGCTTTTTCACAATGAGGATTCATACGCCAGTTCTGGCTAACACAAAGAATGGCCCTTTTCACACTTGAGTCTGATAGGTCTTCTAGAAACACAACTATACTTGCCTAATACACATGCTGATGCCAGGTTCACATCAAAATATTAAAAGCTGAAAAAGATAGACATAAACTTAAAAATATCAAAATATTATGAAAAAGGCCAGCGCATTCAGACTCAAATGAAATATTAACTACTTATTAAAAAAGAAAAAAAGAAAAGAAATATTAACTAAATCTAAAGCCAAAAATCCCACTTTTTTCCATTTTGACTAATTCATTTTTCACACGTCTTCACAGGTGTCTTGCTCTATCTCTATTTCATTTAATATTAAATTACACTTTTGACTTTAAAGTTTCTTGTTGTTTTTACATTGGTCCTTTATATTTTAAATTTTTTACTTTACTTTTATATTTTAAACTTTTTATTTTACCCTTTCATGTTTGATTTTGTTACGTGTGTGAAGTTCACTTCTAAAGATTTAAACTCTGATCCTTATCTTTACATTTTCCAAGCACTTATATGAAATTTTTACATTTCACAACATTTTAGAATTAGTATTATATGAAATAGTTAAACTTAAATCACACTTAACAGCGAATGGTAAGACCAATTTGAAAATGGCATTAAATATAGAAGGTTAAATAAATTATAAAATGTAAATGAATAAAATGAAATTAACTCCAAACAATGCGCCAAAAGTGTACTTTAATATTCATTTAAATATTGTTTAGCTATATTCTAGCTATAAAATATTATCTAAAAAAAAAGAGAGAAGCGTGGGCCTGATGTGAATGCATCCAGAAGCAACATCTGGAATCTGGACTATAGTTGATAAAACATGCTTAAGCTCTTGAAGAATTTTAAGACTTAATACTCGGTCTAGTTCACATTTTACATCCTCCTGTAGTGACCTATAGATATGCAAGTTTCTTTTTTATATATATATATATATATATATTAAATTCCATTTTATATTGGAACTCTCCGTTAAAATCTTACCACATCATATTCTCTTTAAAAATTAATTATTAAATTTCATATTTATGCATCCCAAAAATCTAAAAGAGAAAAATACTATATTTTGCTAAAATTTTTTGTTACACAGGTTACTGACTAGTATATTTATATCTATAAATATAAATATAATGTTATTTTTGAAATCCTTGGACAAGCATGACTGTTCAATCACATGAACATTCACCCTGGTTTAGCTAACCTATTTTTGTATTTTAGCTAACCTCTTTTCAAAACACTTTACATTTACTTCTCTGTTCTAAACTCATTTTCATTTAAATATTATTTTATTTTAATCTTTTCTTTTCCCCCATTTTCTATATCTCTTGTGATCGAGTCTTCTCCCTTCTCCCTTTCCATGTCTCCAAATCAAACCCACAAAATCAAAACCACCTAAATCTACAAAGCCATAACTATGTCTGTGTGCGCGCATGCGTATGCACACGTGTGGATAAAAATTAAAAAGTCTCTTTTATTTACTAGAAAGTGGATGTCTTCACCACCTTAAAACCAAACCAAAGTCGTTCTCATTGTCAAAATCATCATTAGCTCTCCTTCACCACACCACTGCCGAAACAACAAAACCACTTCAAAGCTCCAATAGCTTCCTCCACCAAAATGACATTGTTCCACCACCACCACCTATACCTTCCTTAAAGACTTATTTAATTCCTTCTCAAACGTAAACGCCATGGGTTTTGTCACCGTTATGTCTGGATTTTAACCCTAACCATCTTGTGAGGTAGGTCACTTGGGCCTACTTCCAACCCACAAAATTGCACACGAATATCAATGAAGAGAGATTCATATATATATATATAGAGAGAGAGAGAGAGAGAGAGAGAGAGAGAGAGAGAGAGAGAGAGAGAGAGAGAGAGAGAGAGGTTTTTGGGTATAGAGAAAGAGAGAAAAATAAAATCATTTGCTTAAGCTACAATAGTCTCTATTTTGAGAGAAATACCATAGCTAATTAGCATTTTGGCTAATTGATTTATAATCCAATGTGGGCAATTTATGTTTATTAGACATGTTTTGGCTAGAACTATGTTTTGGCTATCAAGGTTTTTTTATAGAGGGTTTCAACCTATGATGTTTGCTTTTAATGATTATTTTTTATCATTAGATCAAGACACTTATTTAGTTTTTGGTGTATATGGGATCGAACCCTAGATACGACAAAAGACTTTATTAGTTAAACTAAATATAATTCGTGGTTAAATCAATATGAATGCTCTAAGTTAGGAAAATTATTACTTATTAAATATTCAAATACAATGATGTGGTGGAGCCCACCATAAATTTAAAATAAGGACAAAGTTTGGCAACAAACTTGGTTGTAATTTAAGACTACAACTTCATTCAATATCTTTTAATTAAATGTGAATTTTGACAAATTAATAATTGGATTACATTTTTTTAGTATATTCTCCGTACTTACAAAATTTCAAGGAAATTAAAGATTAATAAGTATGTTATCAATTATATGTTTAAATTTCAAATTTTTGTAATTTAAAATTATAATTAAAAATTAGTTTTGGATTGAATAGTGAATAACATCTGATTAGCATGAAATTTGAAATGTGTGTTAAGAATATAAACATGTAATCCAATTGTTAGATTTTCAAAACATATAGTCTTGTTAATTTTATTAATGGAAGTTGCAACCTTAAGCTATAACTAAGTTTGTAGTGAAATTTTGTTCTTATAACAATACCACAAGGGATTTAGAGCACGTTTGGTACACGTAATGAGGATTACAACAGGAATTGTAATTTTTATTACTATGAATAAAATGTGTTGTAATAGAATAACTAAAAATATTCATAAGTTTGGTTGTGAGTTGTAACATGTAAGGACTGGGTTTGAGCACTTCTCCTATTGGATGGGTGGACTCAGGCCCAACTAGCCCAATACAATAAATTTATAGAGAATGAGTTTAAGAACTAGGCCTTAATGAGAGTTACAATAATTAGACATGGTTATGAGTGGATTGAATAACAAGGACATGGACTAAAGTGTGAAATTCTGTCCTTGGCCCTCATATGAGGAGCTTGTTGTTCTTATGATTTCTTCAGTACTTGGTTACAAAGGTTTCAAAGATGATACAAATTGCTACTGTATTCTCCGTTTTTCTTTCTCCCTCTTCTTTCCTGGAGGATTTCTTCTATTATATATACCTTTTTAGTTGATCTTGGCCCTCCATTTGTTAATCATACAGATCACTACTCAAGTGCTTGTCCCATCAGTCGCATTCCCAAAACTTCTGTGAGTTACAATAACTAAGGCAGCATTGTTCAGGGGATCATTTCCTCATTAATGCGGCCAGAATGTTAGTTGTGGGCATTTAATGCGGAGGTGACAGTTTCTCATTGAATTACTCCTCTACCATGCTTCCATGGCTGACCCATTGTACTTGTTATTTTTCTTAAGATGCTCTGGGAGGCTGTCTTTGATGGCGCGCCGCTTTTTCCTTTTATGATCTCGGTTGGCAGAGAACAGGATTGTCCTCGGCGACGTTTCATTGGCAATTTGGACTTTCTTCGTTTGTTCTTGGACATTTCTTCCTCCTCGGCGAGGGCCTTGAGTTTAGTATAAAATGGGCCGGGATTGCCAACTTCTTTGACCCTACATTACATTAGATTAAAAATGAAGATTTATTTTAGGAAATATCTTACTCATAAAATTATATTTGCTTAAAAATAATATTTTTTAAATTTGATAGAGAGATGAGTTAATTTTAATGGATTTTTATTTTCATACATAACATGTATATAGAAAGTTTGTTTATTTGGAAATATATTAATTTTAGAAATTATTGCAACTACTAAGAAATACATATTGCAATAATTTTTAAGAGGAATAGTTATTCCTCATTTTAAAGAATAGTTATTCATAAAGAATGACTATTCTCTATAATAAAAATATAATCAAACTTAATAATAGCTAAACCATATGAATAATTATTATATTACAGTGCATATTACATTGAAAACTACGAGAGGGTTCCATGTTTTAGGAAAAGAAAAACCAATATAGGAAGTTTTGTTTTGTTTTGTTTTTTTTTTTCAATAAAGTTTGATTATAAAAATCAACAATAAATTATTTGATTATAATCTAATTCTTACTCTTTAGAATAGGGTTGCGGTTTTCTCAAAAAAAGAAAAGAAAAAAAGAATACGGTTGCGGTTTTTTTCTTCATTGTTAATCATGACATGATGCATTTTCTCACTAGAGATGCACAAAACGTTTTTGCACGATCCACATGAAAACTTCACATGAAAAAATCTAAAAGAAACTCTACAAAACTATTCACCAATAAATAAGCAAATTAAAGCATCAATCATTCCGTATATTATGCATCATTCTTTCTTAATATGGTTAAAAAACTAAAAACTGAAAAAACAAACCGCTTAATATTAGTAGCTGTTAAAAGTTAACAGGTTTTGGTTTAGAAATTATTTTTAATGAAAAAAAAAGTAACTAACTTTCTTGACAGTTTTTTAATAAGTAATATTTAGGTATTTTTGGAGTATAGAGAATGTCAGAATGATATTTTTTTCTTTTACATTCATGATGAGGTCCACTCAATAAAATTATAGTAGGGTTTACCATGAATATGAGGGAAAAAAATATCATTTATTCATACTCAAAAAATATCTAATAATTTTTATTTTTTTATAATTTTCACAAGAATAATTTTAATTTTTTTTTAAAAAATAATTCATATGCAAATACCCTAAAACTACGCATTATCAGATAAATAAATCCACATTTACGAGCGAAAGTGGCTGATCATACGGAGGCGAGCATGAAACCACAGCACCCTAGCCAGTTGCCAACCATAGAAAACAACAGCTCCTACCAATTACTAGAAACTAGAAAGATATCTCAGTGTCAGCCGCCATCCAGTCAAACCCACGAGTTTTGACCCAAAAAAATTAAATAAAAATGGTGTAATATAAACACATACAATTTTTTATTTCATTTTTAAAATGTTTTCCACGGTCAAACTTCACCCTTAGTTTCCCAGAAAGATCCCAATAAAGAAAAACAAGGCAAAAACTTGTACAATACGTGACCATTTTCTTCACCTCCTCTCTAATATCTATCCATCTCTGTCCCATTTGTTTTTATATCTTAGCTTTCTTCTGTACCATAAAGCTTTTGCTCGTCAAACACGACCAAAGAAAGACCCCCTTTCTGTTTTTGATTTTGCTATTTCTATGGCTTCCTCTTCTGGGAGCTTGGATACCTCAGCTAACTCACACCCGGCTAGCTTCACTTTCTCTACTCACCCTTTCATGACAACCTCTTTCTCTGACCTCCTTGCCTCACCCAACGATATTGATGACCATAACACCACATTAGAGAATAGAAATCGTAGCTTGTCAGATCGTATAGCTGAGAGAACTGGGTCGGGTGTGCCTAAATTCAAGTCAATCCCACCTCCTTTGCCCATTTCTCCACCTGCTGTGTCTCCAAGTTCTTACTTTGCTATCCCAGCTGGGTTGAGCCCAGCTGAGCTCTTGGACTCCCCTGTTCTTCTCAACACTTCTAACGTAAGTTTTTTATTATTATTATTTGTGTGTGTTTGTGTGTGTGTGTCAGAGTTTCTGTTTTGCTTTTTATGTAACAAATCCTTTTAGGTTGTTTGAAAAAATTGAGAGAAATGAAAGATTAAAAAAAAGAAAAAAAAGAAGAGATATGTTTGAAGGCTGTTCTGTTTTAGAGGAAATGAAGGAACTTAATCTGAGTCAAGTCAAATTATTGTGTATGACTCAGTTGACTTGGAGGTTTTTTCGTTGTTTTCTTTCGGACCAAAATAAATTCATGGTTATTAACAATCAAATTAAGGAAGCATAGGCTTAAGTCAAGGTCATGTCTTTCAAAATTCTGTTTTCGGTTAGCTATATGTGGTGCTAAATTAATTAATGGGGTTCTTTGTTCCTCTTTTGTCTTGTTGAATCTAATCTAGTTTGCCTAATTATTATCTTCTTTGCCATAATTGGTTGATGGGCTTTTGCTCTTTTTCTGTTTATATGCATACAGATTCTGCCATCTCCAACAACAGGAACATTCCCTGCTCAGGCCTTCAATTGGAGGAGTAATTTTAGCAACCAGCAGCAGAATGTTAAACAAGAAAACAAAAACTACTCAGATTTCTCTTTCCAAACCCAACAAAGGCCTCCTTTATCATCAACAACAAATTATCAGCCTTCAAATACTGCGATTCAAACTGTATGTAACAAATTTTTAATACACATGCCAGTCCAGGTTTCTTCGTTTTCCTTATCTTTGATTTTCATTAACAATCTTTTTATTTGTTACAAATTTTCAGGTACAGCCACAAGCCTGGAGTTTCCAAGAACCCACCAAGCAGGATGATTTTTCCACAGGAAAGAGTATGGTAAAGGCTGAATTCGGTTCAATGCAGGGCTATTCCTCTGATATCACCACCATAACAAGTAACACTCAAAGCAACAACAACAACAACAATAACAACATCAACAACGGTGGGCTCCAATCAGAATATGGTAATCATCACCAACAGCCTCAACAGCCTCAAACACTGAGTAGGAGGTCTGATGATGGGTACAATTGGAGGAAATATGGTCAAAAACAAGTTAAAGGAAGTGAAAATCCTAGAAGTTATTACAAGTGCACATACCCCAATTGCCCAACAAAGAAGAAAGTTGAGAGGTCCTTAGATGGGCAAATTACTGAGATAGTTTACAAGGGGAGTCATAACCATCCCAAGCCTCAGTCTACTAGGAGATCATCCTCATCATCCTCAGTTTCTTCTCATGCCATTCAAGTTTCTAATTCTTCCTCCCATGAACTTCATGATCAGTCATATGCCACCCTTGGTGATGGACATATGGATTCGGTTGCAACCCCGGAAAACTCTTCCATATCGATGGGGGATGAGGATTTTGATCAGAGTTCTCAAAAGAGTAAGTCCGCAGGAGATGACTATGATGAGGATGAGCCCGATGCCAAAAGATGGTAAGTTTGATAGATTAGTTTTGGATGCAGTTTACCTCTAAACCAAAGGAAAATTCCTCTAATCCATGGCGATTCAAATGACCATCCACTTTTAGTTACATGACTTAGCTAAAGAGTTATGTCATTTAATATATGTGGATGATTTTATGAATTAAATAATGGGTTGGAAGAGATTTTTCCAAAATTGGTTTGAAACAAACACTTTGTTTAATTAGTTTGTGTAAAATTTTTCTTTTATATAGTATGGTTGGGTGGGTTTGGTCTGATAATTTTATGTTTTCCTTTAATTGTCCAGGAAAAAAGAGGGTGAAAATGAAGGTATTTCAGCAGCCGGGAACAGAACAGTGAGGGAACCTAGAGTTGTAGTTCAGACAACTAGTGATATAGATATTTTGGATGATGGATATCGTTGGAGGAAATATGGGCAGAAAGTGGTCAAGGGAAATCCAAACCCAAGGTAGCGCTTACTTTTCATTTTACTTTTTAATTTCTTTGTCAAACTTTTCAAAGTTTTATTTTACATTCAAAGTTCTAGAATCATTATTCTATAACACTTGCACTCTTGACTCTTATATTCGTACCCTATGCTCTCAATGTCTTGTTACTTGAACACCTTATTTAAAAGACTAGTCTATCTTTTTGGTCGGTTTGGGCCATTTGCATATTTCAAAAGTGATCCATTTTGGCTTAAAAGTTTCTTTGATAGGGTGTGCTTTATTCTTAGCACTCGATGGATTTATTGAATTAAAAAACCCAAGATTTAGGCTGAACTTTCTCACTCAAAACTTTTGAACGCTCACTTTTGCTTACTGGGGTATGTTTAGCCTAGCCTGCCTTAGCCCTGAAGTTGTAATTTTCTAATCTTTAGTTTACTTGTACACAAATTGTAGGAGCTACTACAAGTGCACACATCCAGGGTGTCCAGTGAGAAAGCATGTTGAGCGAGCATCTCATGATCTAAGGGCAGTGATCACAACCTATGAGGGGAAGCACAACCATGATGTTCCCGCAGCCCGTGGCAGTGGCAGCCATTCTGTCAATAGGCCTTTGCCAATCAACAATAATAACAACATTAGTGCTGCCACAGCAGTTAGGCCTTCAGCCATAACCCATCAAACTAACAATTCTGTGAACAACCACCATCTTCACAATCTAAGACTACCAACATCTGAAGGGCAAGCACCCTTCACCTTGGAGATGTTGCAGAGCCCCGGGAGCTTCGGCTACTCGGGTTTCGGGAATGCCATTGGTTCTTACATGAACCAACAACAAGAAGTCACAGACAATGTGTATTCTAGAGCCAAAGAAGAACCAAGGGATGACATGTTTTACGAAACTTTGCTTGCATAGACTTTGGAATTGCAAGGTTCTGACTTAAAAATGAAAAAAAATATTGGAGGGAGTAGGAGCAAAAGTGCAAATCAAAATAAGAAGCGCAGGTCCATTCAATTTATTGCAAATTTGTTTGTTTTTGTTGTATATTTATACACGGATTGGTTTTTGTATATTCAAAAATGTATCCTTAGATAAGCTTCTCAACTTATTTGTTTATTGTTTTGAGGCCTCCCTACCCTGCAATTGAAGGGCCTCAAATCACTTTTTTGTATCACACATGGTAGTGATTTTTTTTTTCTTTTTGGTGCCTGGTTGTAAAACCAAGAAAAGTTGGGAATTTAATCAAAAGCATGTAGTTGTTGTTTTGAGCAGTGAAAAGGAAAAAAAGATTGATTGAATTTTTATTTAGAAACCCTTTTCTCCTATCAACCAGAGTGGGGTCCATCAAACTAGTAGGACCCACTTGAATCGCGGGCCATAGTTGCTGATTAGAGAGTTTGCATTGATCATTTGCTTAAATCCTAACGGAGGGAGGGTTTGATTTGAATGAGTCAAAAATGTCAAGCTGGCCCAGCTGGGGGATTATTTTGGTGACTTGGTGCACAAGTTGGTCAAGATCAACTTAAATAGCAACAGATGGACTTTCCAGGTTGCTCCCTTGGTGGTGGTTCATCTTAATCTTAATCTTCTAGTACAACTATTTAAAATTACTGCATAACCCATTGTCCATATTCATTGCACGGAGAGCCCTTAGACCAAGGTTTTAGGACTATTTTGATACATTTGAACGACTTTTATTTATTTATTTATGTTTCAATAGTACTATAGCTATTATGATGGTGATAAGAATGAGACAGTTACGTATTGCGCACGGTGCATTTAAAAACAAAACTGGACTCCAATGGTCCCACACGGCCTGCCCACCCACCGACCTAATAGGTTAAACTGTTTTATGTGTCTTCTTCTACTTCCTATAGATCTGATTTCTATATGCTTTGTTATTTATGTTTTAATGCTTGTTTTTGTTTTGTACCTTAGCCCCCATTTTGTCTGTTTGTGTAAATGGTTACCTATTTTTTTGGTTATTGTGGAAGGGTTGCCAACTTGTTTTTGTTTTGTTCCTTAGTCAATTTGTCTATTGTGGAAGGGTTTTTTACCTTTTTATTTTTATTTTTGTGGTTATTTACTCCCATTGGTACCTTTTTACTCCCTTTTAGGGAAAGACAAATTTAGCTCAAATTTCTATCTAGATTGTCCTAGACTTTAATTAATCTGTAGAAGTTCAGCTAAACGCAAAGCTGTATTGGAGTTTAAAAAAAAAAAAAAAAAAAAATTATGAAAGCTGTATTGAAGTTGGCTATAGCCTATTAACATCAAAACATTTTAAGTCAAGGTCGGCAGTTCTCATGCACTATGACACTAATCATTCACAAACTTCATTCAGTATTATTTTAAGGGAAGTAGACTTGTTAAGATGCTAACACGTGTTATAAGTTCAGTACACAAGAATACTAAACTCAATCATTACTCTATTTTAAAATGCTCAAAAAATTGTCGTATTTATTTTCTATTTTTGAGAAATAAATGTGTATTAATTTGATTTGTTTGTTTAAACCCACTTGATTAAGTAGGTCCAAAGAAGATTAATGCTATTGTGGTTGATAGTTCGATAATTGAATAAGTAGGCCCAAATTCCAAATAATATACGTGCTATGATAGGTATTTCGATAATTACATTAAAAAAAAAAGT
Source organism: Quercus ilex subsp. ballota (assembly GCA_032727855.1). Classification (NCBI taxonomy): domain Eukaryota; kingdom Viridiplantae; phylum Streptophyta; class Magnoliopsida; order Fagales; family Fagaceae; genus Quercus; species Quercus ilex. The sequence goes on from CM064908.1 coordinate 29,651,182, forward strand.
TAGTATAGAAAGCACCAACGCCCAAACCACAATAAAAAACGTAATGATATTTTGCATAACAACCAGTCAACCCTTCCAAATCAACCTAAGCTGGGATTATTTTTTCCTTCTCATTTATAATGCCCCTAAAAACAAAAGAAAAGTTCAACCCTGTCTCTGAATTCAAACCAGAAAAGGACTGGCCCATTATTTACTTCGCTATTTATTAGTTGTAACTTGTAACCTGGTAGTCTTATTAAGAGAGAGAGAAGTTTCAAGAGAGAGAGAGAGAGAGAGAGAATGCAAATTTGGGAATCAATGGTTGGGCTAGCCTAGTCTACTTATACACGTAGCCCATATATCTCAAATTTGCCTTTTATTGGGCCCAAGGGCTTTGTTCCCATGGGGCAGTACTTCCAAATTTGTTACTCCAATGTCTATGTGCCCGCTAAGTACAATTATATTTGGTGTGGCCCAATCTATGCAATTGTTAGTTTGTCGCCAAGCTTGAATAGGGGTTGGGTGGGGGAAAAAGAAGAAGTGAAATTGCAAATTGCAACACCTAAGTCTATGTGTTTTCATTTTTGTCTTTATAGTATCAATTATTTCAAAATTTATCCCAATTTTCTTTTATATCATATTGTATTATATGTGATTCTTCACAATAACTTAATCGAGTATTAAAAGTTTAATTTTGTTCATTTAAATTGTTTTTGAACATGAGTTGAGTTTGAGTTCATTACCAAATCAGATTATAAGTTTAAGCTTAGTTCATTTTCTTATTAAATAAGCTTGAGTTTGTTTATGCATTATTGGATTAACTTATTCAATAAAGCTAGGGACACGATAAAAGTTCATAACAATTTTACAACATTTCTAAATAATCCTACCACCTCACATATGGGCCGATCATAATTTTTAATTTAATTTTTTCAATGGTCCATGTGTGAGGTGATAGGTTAATTTGGGAATTTGTGAACTTGTATATTTTATCTATAATAAATTACATAGTACAATTTGATATCTTATGAACTTATTTACAAACTTACATAATCCAAGTTCAAGTCTATAAAAGTATATTTTGAAAGTTTATAAATATAAACATATAATATTATATTACATTAATTTAGCATTATACTCATTAGCTTATTTACAAGCGCATTATTATGTTTAAGCTTTGCTTGTTTAATATTCAAGTCTAATCTTAGTTTTGTGTTTAGATCTTTTGTTAAATAAATAAGTATTTCTTGAGCCAAGCCTAAGCTGTTCATTAACATTTCACAGTTTGGTTCACTTGAACCTTAGTTGCTGTTAAGTCACCTAAAACAACTTAGTTTTGTATTTTATTTTTCATTTCTAAATATTAAAAAGAAATATTTTCAACTAATATCGACAAATAAGAAATTTTTTTAGAAAAAAATTTCTTTTATTATTATTATTATTTCTTAGGGCTCCCTTTCACTCTCATTCTTTATATATCAAGAATTTGTGCGTTAATTTGAGTAAGAAATTGGTACATTAGTGGTGAAGAATAATGATAGGGGTAATCAGAAAATTATTGGTTAACAAAATCTAGTGTGCTGAGTGTTTTTGGTCATTCAATTTATTATTTTTATTTTTTGGATTTGAGAAAACATAACTGTGATATTGTTGTGTTTTGGAAAGCGACACTTTGAGAGGTCTAAAATGAAAAGGCTTTTGATTTCATATTTACACAAAGAGTATCCACACAACACAACAAAACTTTATGATAAAGCTTTTGATCTCATGACATAGACCCACATGTAATTTAAAACAACTCATTGTAAAAGTTGGGATAACTTGAACCATAGTCTTGATCAAATTGTTTCTGTAAGCCTGAGACAATAGCTTTTCTTTCCAACTTTGTAATTTCTTCCATACCCTCTCCTGATGTAATAAAAACTAACCTTTTTCTTTTTACCCACCAGTGAGGGCAAACCCAAATACCTCTTGTAGACAGGAAAAATTCCCGACCTATCACAAGCTGACATGTCACACTACCAAGACCACAAAATACAGCCAATTACAAAGCGCCACATACTGTTACTAGGTTTTACTGTTGCTATTCAGAAGCCAATAGAAATTTGCCAAGTGTCATGCAAAGACCAATCACACATCAACACACGTGTAAGCGATGACACAAGCAATCTCGCACGTGTAAGCGATGACACAATCAATCTAGCACGTGTAAGCGATGATGTAAGCAAACCAATCAAGCTCTGCCACGTGTCACCAATCAAGCTCCGCCACGTGTCACTCATCCACCCCTAAACTCCTATAAATAGAAGCCTTCCTAAGGCATTTGGAAAGATCTGAGGAGAGATCTGAGGGATCTGGGAGAGAGGACATCAAGCCATCTGAAGCACAAGCAGCATCAGAGAGGATTTAGATGTCCAGAAGCTCTGCTGGAATCAAGCCCTGAAGCCTTCAGCAACTTCAAGAACTTCAACCCTCAAACACGAAGAACATTCGAAGTAGAATCATCCAAACTACCTGCCTAGATCTCAAAGTTCACTGGAATCAAGCTCAAAAGCCTCCAGAAACCTCAATAAATACAAATTAGTGAAGCTCTACGGATTCAAGCCTCTAAAGCACCGAAGAACTTCCAACACAAACCTTCAAATACGAAGAACATTCAAAGAGGAATCATTCAAATCATATTCCTAGATCTCAAAGTTCACTGGAATCAAGCTCAAAAGCCTCCAGAAACCTCACAAACCACAAATCAGCGAAGTTTTACGGATTCAAGCCTCTAAAGCCCCGAAGAACTTCCACCACAAATCTTCAAAGACGAAGAACGCACCAAGAACACGAAGAACGTCCGAAGAACACGAAGAACAAAGAATTTCTAACAAGCTCATAGCCAGAGGTCTTCGATCCATTCATCAGCCAAATTGAAGTATATTTGGTGTTCAAATCAAAATCACATTACCACAACTCCAATCAACAAATCTTTCAAGGAGATCGAATCAGAGGATCACTCTTTTGTAATCACAGAGAATTGTACCACACAATCATCAATACAAATTCGCATTTGTGAAACTATTTTACTTGTTTGATTTATTTCAAACTGAGAAATTTAGTCGTCCACACCTCTCATTTTTTCTAATTTCAGTAACACCCAAAGCTTCTTTTATTGATTGTTTTTTTTTCCCTTCAAAAGTAGACTTTCTAAAGAAAGAAGTTGTCATGGATTTATTGATCTATAGGCTAAAGCAATTTTCATAAGTTTCTAGGATCTCCAAGACTTTTTGACATTCACCTAGGGATGATTTGCAAATAAGAAGATTATTGTCTTCAAAAAGAAAATGGGGTTAGTCTTGGGCCATATTTGCACAAAGTGTCTATTTGGCTAGAGCTTATAAGCTCAGCTTTTAGTTTTTTAGCTTTTATATACAGTTTTTTAAAACTTCACTTTTTCTTATTTACTCAAAGTACTAGTATCTTGTAACAGCAAAACATTTCTAACAAAAAGTTAAATAAGTTGTTCCTAGACAGGCACAAAGAGTCTCCAAACGACCCTTATATCTAATCACATCGGGAATTTTGACGTTGATAAAACTTGAAAGTAGATAGAAGGATCATATTAGAAGGATCATATTGAATTAGGAAACAAAATTAAAATTATGAAGTTGAAAATGAAAACATTGAAAAATAACCAAGTTTACGGGAGTGAAATTTGTAATTAGGATTAAAAAAAGAAAAGAAAAGTAATTCATGCTCCACTAGGGCTCCCACTTGAAAGGAAAATCTTCATAAACGACAATCCTCTCAATGGCGGTTGACCACTTTCCAACTCTTGATTTCCCAAATCCAGCATAAACCAGGTAATTGTATTTTGGACCCCACCATATCTTTCCTTCCTAGACCGTTAAAATAAATTCCAATTCCCCAATTTACCCTTAAAACTCCGATTTATTAACAAATCCTACCCTCCTCCCCCACCTTCACGCTCTTTGAGACTCAATACTTGGCGCCAAACTTAGTGAATGATTCATGGACCCATCAAGACTGAGGCCCAGTTCGTAGAACATTTATGTTTGAATCTTCTCCTTGGGAGTTCTAATCCTAGCCGTCCAATTCACTTACGTCGTCACGGTCCAAGGTGGATCTTGCGACTCTGGCAGCTTCTGCTTCTTCCCTAAATTCTTAAGACTCAATGCTTGTGTCCCCGTGTCCATATAGGACCCCCAGTCCACCAAGAATTTGTGCAAATCCGTTGACTTTTACTCTTCCGACATTCAAAGATTTTGTCTCTAAAGCCTTTCTCTCTCCCACTTTCAAGGCTCTTTGTCTTGAAACCCTAGTTGGCGAGGATGTACTTGCATTGAGAGAGATCGGCGTAATCGACTCCTTCAGAATCTCCAAGAGACTGTCTTCGTGATGATCATCTCCTGCAAGGCACACCGCCAACCATTTGATGATAACGTCTTCGATTTCGAGTTCTTTGGTATTGGCTGCCTGGATCACTTGAATTGGCCGGTCAGTTTTGCTTCAAAGATCACCCGGACTCTTAGACCGAGAGGCTTCCTCTTCGTCCTCACCAATACCAAAGATTCGTACAACTTATACTCTTTCCTCAAATTGTTCAATTCCTCTTTTAGATTGTTCAGTTCCTGCGAAATTGATAGTGTAGATTCTTCGAAGATTCACCAGATTGTGATGTAGAAAGAAATCGAAAATATTTTCCATGACGAGAGGAATTCAAATTTCGGTGATAAATGCTTGGTTCTTGTAAAGAAAATAGAGATCTAGTTTTCTGCAAATTGAGAGAGAGAAAAGAAGAACCTTCTGGAAGAAGTTTCATTCACTAAAAAATGATATGTCAAACTGAAACATACAATAGGGTTCACTATTTATATTACACAATGAATCAAAAAATCACTAGCCTAAACATGCTAAAAACTAACTACACTGACAAAAATGCAGCTATAGTAATTACAAGAAACTTGTGCATCAAATAACTTCAAGCCATGTGTCCCACTTACTAATTAATTCAACCCTTTAAATTAAACGACCTCGTTTAATTCTTCATTTCATTTAAGCTTTCTTCAAATGATGTCGTTTTCCTTCTACCTTGGTACTCCTGCTTGCCTCTTTCCCTCAATCTTGACGCTCCCCCTCAAGTTCTGAACTGCTGATTGTTCAGTGACTTGAACTTGTGAATGAGGCTTGATGGATTTAGGAACAAATATGTCTAGAAGACCAAGTCTACTTGCCAGCCTAGTAAAAGCTGATATTCCCAATGCTTTGGTGAATATGTCAGCAACTTGTGAGTTGCTAGCAACATGAAAAGTTTTGATCTTGTAGCAATGTGACAATCGACTTCAATATGCTTTGTTCTCTTATGGAACACAAGGTTAGTAGCAATGTGTAATGTAGCCTAATTATCACAGAATACCATTGTTGGTCTTGAATGATGAACTCCTAAATCCTTAAGCAATTGCAGAACCTAAGTTATTTCACAAGTTACTGTTGCCATAGCTCTGTACTCAGCCTCAGCTAATGATCTAGAGACTACACCTTGTTTCTTTGACCTCCATGAAGCTAAAGAATCTCCAAGGAACACACTGTAACCTATCAAGGATCTTCTAGTGTCAGGACAGCCAGCCCAGTCAGCATCACAATAGGATTTTATCTGCAAACCTGAAGTGCTAGAGAAGAATAATCCTTTGCCAGGTGAAGCTTTGATGTACTGAAGCACCTTGTTCATTGCCAACATGTGAAGTTCTCTAGGTTGAGTAAGAAATTGGCTCAACCTGTGCACTGCATAGGTGATGTCAAGTCTAGTCAGTGTCAGGTATAACAACCTTCCTATGAGCCTCTTATATTGACCTGGGTTTGCTAAAGGTACACCCTCATACTTAGAAAATCTTAAATTCTACTCCATAGGTAATTTGCTAGGTTTGCAGCCCAAATAACCTAAATCTTTGAGTATCTCAAGTGCATATTTCCTCTCATTTAGGCTAATCCCTTTATCAGTTCTCGCCATTTCAAGACCAAGGAAATATCTCAATGATCCAAGGTCCTTAATACCAAGTTTTTGTCAAGTACCTGTTTCAGTTGCTTAACACAATCTGGATTATTTACTGTCAGCAAAATATTATCCACATACACTAACAAGATAGTAAAAGAAGAACCTTGTGAATGTGTAAAAAAGGAATAATCAGCCTTTGATTGCACAAAACCCATGCCCAAAATGGTTGTGGAAAGCTTCTCAAACCACTGCCTGGAAGCTTGCTTCAAACCATACAAACTTTTGTTCAATTTACTCACCAAATTTCCCCCTTGCTGTGAAAGCCAGGTGGCAAAGACATGTAGACTTCCTCAATCAAGTCTCCATGTTAAAAGGCGTTGTTTACATCAATTTGATGTAAAAACCACCCTTTCATAGCAGCCAAGGCCAAAACCATTTGAATCGAAACAATTTGGCCACAGGAGAGAACGTTTCAGAGTAATCGAGTCCCTCCTTTTGTGTGTACCCCTTTGCAATGAGTCTTGCTTTGTACCTCTCAATTGTGCCATCAAGGTTATACTTGATTCTGTATACCCATTTACATCCAATTGGAATTTTCCCAAAAGGTAATCGAGTGAGTGTCCATGTATTTTTCTTTTCTAGAGTAGCAATCTCTTTGTCCATTGTTGCTCTCCACTCTGCAGATTTCATTGCTTGATGAAAATAAGCAGGCTTTGCAGCAATCTCTTTGTCCATTGCTGCTTTCTGCTCTGCAGATTTCATTGCTTGATGAAAATAAGTAGGCCCTACAGGTGTAGCAGTAATAGACATGATAAAAGAGTGAAAAGAGCTACCAAGTTTCTCATAGCTGAAATAGTTTGAAATGTCATAAGGTGATCCTGGACAAGGTTTGGAAACCATTGCCTTACAAGAAAAATATGTGAGATATGCAGGTGCATTGTGAGGTATAGTTGATCTCCTAGGAACAATAGGAGTTGATGCAGTGGAAGTAGGAACAATTTCAGGGGAAATAGGAACGATGTCAGTGGAAAAAGGAGGTGAAGATGGATCAATGGAACAATGAGAATTAGAAATAGGAGAAACAACATCAGATGAACTAGGAATAGAATGATCTAAAATAGGAACAGAATCTGATGGAATGATGTTTGACGTGAAATTAGGAGGTTCATAAGTAGATGGAGATGAATGGAAAGACTCACTTACAGAACCAGTATAAGGAAAACCAAAATTGTCAAGGTTAGAAGACAATGAGAAATTTGTTTGAGCAAAAAGATATACATTTTCATAGAAAACTATATCCCTGGAAATGTGTATAGAATTAGAATCTAGGTCCAAAACCTTGTAACCTTTGATGCCATGGGAATTGCCTAAGAAAACACTCCTTCTAGCTCTAGATGCAAATTTGTGTTTGTTATGGGGTAAAGTGGAAATGAAACAAAGACAACCAAAACATCTTAAGTGAGTAAAGGAAGGTGGTTTATTAAAAAGCATTTCATAAGGAGTCTTATTATGCAGAAGTTTGGAAGGGGTTCTATTAATCAAGTACACGATTGTCAAAATACAATCTCCCCAATAGGATAAAGGAATCTGAGATTGAAGTTTTAAAGCTCTAGCAACATTAAGAATATGTTGATGTTTCCTCTCAACAATGGCATTTTGCTGTGGTGTATCAACACATGTTAGTTGGTGCAAAATACCTTTGCTTTTAAAGAAACCTTTTAAGTAAAACTCAGTTCCATTGTCACTCCTTATTCACTTAATTTTCTTATCAAATTGTGTTTCAATCATGGTAGCAAACTAAGGAATCAAGAATTCAGTTTTAGATTTATTTTTAAGAAAATATACCCAAGTACATCTAGAAAAATCATCCACAATAGTCAAGAAATATCTGTAACCTTCATTAGTTGTAGTAAAGAAAGGTCCCCACAAGTCACAATGTACAAGTTCAAAAGGTGAAGTAGAAATATGCTCACTTACAGGAAATGAAAGACTCTTTTACTTAGCAAAGTGACAAATATCACAACACTGTGATTTATTTTTAGAAGTAAAAGGTACAAATTTATTCAACAATGACATCTTTGAAAAAGAAGGATGACCCAAACCAGTATGCCACAACTCTGAAGAAAGTGAAGGTAAATGTTAAGCAGTAAATGCTGAAAAGGATGTAGGTTGTGTGACATTTTGTGGCAAGTATAGGCCTTTGCTTTCTCTACCCAAACCAATCATGCTCCAATGAGCTAGGTCATTTGCCAAGAAAAATCAAGCAACAGAAATATGTTTTTGTAAGTTGGCTAACAAGATTCAAATTAAAGCTGAAAGATGGCACAAAAAGCACATCAGTGAGTGTTAATGTGGATGAAATTCTAACTATCCTTATATGTGTAACCTTGGCTTGCTCCCCATTAGGCAAAGTAACATAGGTTTGAACAACTGAAGTTATTGTGGTTAAGTGAGTCACTGAATGAACCATATGGTCAGTGGCTCCTGTGTCTGATCCAATCTGTAGATTTGTAGGCTTTTTTTATCTAATAAATGACTAGAGAAAACAGAATGAGACATATTAGGAGGAATCAAAAATGGATTACCTGAGAAATTGTTGACAAAAGTATTGGATGAAGGATCTTCAGCAGTTGCTGTCATCACAGTTGCTACTTGATGGGTCGGTGATAGTCCAAAAGTTGAACCAGCATTATCCTTAAGGACAGACAGATATGATAGCAATTGTTCACACTGAGATTGTGAAATAGGACATTGAGGTTGAGATGAAGATGCCTGAAATTGTAGAGTGAAATTTTGAAAAACCATTGCATCAGATTGCACACCAGAATTATTAACACCAAATTGTGAAACCCCATAGCCATTGCCTCCATTGTTGAAGAAATTTTGCCCTTGACCAATTGAACCATCTGAGTTTCCTGGGACATTGAGGTTGAGATGAAGATGCTTGAAATTGTGGAGTGGAATTCTAAAAAACCATTGCATCAGATTGCACACCAGAATTATTAACACCAAATTGTGAAACCCTATAGCCATTGCCTCCATTGTTGAAGAAATTTTTCCCTTGACCAATTAAACCATCTGAGTTTCCTGGTTGGAAAATACCTGACACTTGATTTGCCATAGGACCATTCCCTTTTGGTTTATAGCCTGGTGGATATCCATGAAGCTTATAGCATTTATCTGCTATATGACTAGTCAAGCCACAATAAGCACAAACTGGCATTTCTTTCTTAGAATTCCCATTTTTTCCTCCATGGAACCCTTGACCTTGATTAGGCCTAAAATTGGGATTAAAACTAGGATTACCACCATTAGTAGCATATAAAGCAGTAGGTTCAACCATCATATTTACTCCATGGCCTATGTTACTCCGTTTTTCTTCTTGCAAAATCAGAGAACAAACTTTGTTGATTGAAGGAAGAGGCCTAGCAATCAAGATTTGACCAATAATATGATCATAGCTATCATTTAACCCCATAAGAAAACGAAAAACATGCTCTTTCTGTTGAATTTCAACTTATGTCTTATAAAAAACACAGGTGCAAACACAAGTGCAAGACGCATAAGATTGATAATTCGCATATTCGTCCCAAAGAGTCTTGAACTCAATGAAGTAGGAACTCACCGATAACTGACCCTGAATGAGATGAGAAATCTCCTTCTACAACTCATAAAGCCTTGGTGAACTTCCCTGAGAAAAGCGATCTCGTAGATCGATCCACAATTCTTGAGTAGTATTGATATACCTCACACTTGCTTGAATATCCTTGCTAAGTGAATTCACCAACCACGAAAGAACCACGATGTTGCATCTACACCAAGAATTATACAGAGGTGAAGTAACCTTTGGTTTGGAAATTGCTCCATTGACAAACACAAATTTGATCCTCGCACTCAAGGCTAAGAATACAGATCTGGTCCAAGCATCATAATTCTCTGGACCTATCAAAGGTTGTGAAGAGAGAATAATCCCTAGATTTTCAGCAATAGGGAGAAAGTATGGATTGTTGGCTGATTCATCTACCATCAATGAATTCAAAGCATTTTGTGAGGATGAACCTACTTGTGGAAGAGTAGTAGTGTTGAGATCAGAAGCCATGAATGGAGCTTCAAGCTTTGATACTATGTAAAGAAAACAGAGATCTAGCTTTCTGCAAATTGAGAGAGAGAGAAAAGAAGAACTTTCTAGAAGAAGTTTCATTCACTAAAAAATGATATGTCAAATTGAAACATACAATAGGGTTCACTATTTATATTACACGATGAATCAAAAAATCACTAGCCTAAACATGTAGCTATAGTAACTACAAGAAACTTGTGTATCAAATAACTTCAAGCCACGTGTCCCACTTACTAACTAATTCAACCCTTTAAATTAAACGACCTTGTTTCATTCTTCATCTATACTACTATTTAAGGGGCTTCCTCTTTTTGGATTTCTCATTTTTTATGCCTAAAATACCCTCATTATCTCCACTTACAAGTTTTCAACTAATGGAGATAAATATGTAAATTAAAACTCTTATACTTTAAGACCCACAAACTCACATATGCTTTGCAGTTTCTATTTCACTTTCTATCTCTCATTTTTTTTCAGATTGAAAACATTTAGTTTAGCTCTACATCCTTCTTTCTTTTTCTTCAGATTAAAGACATTTACTGTCAGAGGTTTCAACAAATTTTCAGGTTCTATCTTTTGCAAATTCCTCTTTGTTTTCTTCTCTTTTGTTTATGATTGACTTTCTTTGAGTTTATTTATTTATTTATTTATTTTAATGTATCACGTTAACTCTCTTGCTTTTTTCTTTTTTCTTTTCTTTTTTATATGCAATTCTGAAATGAATTGTTCCTTCATATACTCTGCCACTGTACTTATTAATGAATTGTCATTTCATGTTGTAGGTATGGTGATCCAAAGGCAGGGTTGTCTTATGCTACAAAAAAAATATTCAAAATCATTCATGAACAGTTAAAGAGTATGGCTTCCCTTACCTCTTTTAGTAGCCTTTGTTTACACTTTATTTAAAAATTTTGAATTGAAATAAAAATGGTTGCCATCCGTGCTACATCAAATGCGAAGGAAGCAATTTTACCGCTATTGGGTTTTTGCATTACTGGAAAGTTTCCATCTGTTCATATCCATTTGCCAATTTCTTTTTTTCTTTTTCTTTTTTTAAGAATGCATTTGCCAACTTGAAGCGGCATGCCAAGGTTTTCTTCTTTTTTCATTTAATTCAATTACTATTTCCTTCTCCTTCCTCACTTTTTTTTTTTTCCTTCTTTGTAATTTTTTTCTTTTTAAACAAGTTTTTTTTTTTATTTTTTTTATTTTATATATATATACCATCATTGTCTATGTTTTTGGCGTTAAATTTTTTTAGTCTTTTTATTTAGGTATGTAGCAACCTCTCAATTCTGATTTTCATTTACATTTCATTATGGATCTGAGAAACCAGAGCCACCAATCACATGGTTAGATCTCCATTAAGTATTTATTTAAATAGTTGACGATGTGGTGATAAGATTTTAAAGAGTCCATGATAGAGTTAAATTCTAAAAAATCTTTATCTTTATTTTGACCAATTTTAATAGGATTTTCAAGAAAAATGATTTCATCAAAATTTAAATCAAACACAAACTCTAACAAACTTATACTATTATCTTTAATTGCCCCACACGCTAACTTTGGTTTGTTGAATAAAGTTTTTTTTTTTTTTTTAACCCTAATTCTTTTATCTCTCTCAGGTTCACGTACGCACAAATTTTTTGGATTGCATTAAGGAGTCATTGGAATGGAATATTAGATAAATTCAGGTGAGGGACTTTACAAGAATTATTATGTGATTTAAACCTGACATAAAGTGGTTGTTATCTAAGAAATTGTTGTAAAAAAAAATTCTTTTGTAACAGAAACTATATTTATCATTTGTATAATTCTAAGTCAAATTCAATTTAAAATTTTTTCCATAAGTATTAATTTACTACTCCATAAAAAATGTTATGTACTTTTTTCTCAGTTTTAAAGGTTGTTGATATTGTTGAGATATTTCAAATTTAAACTATTTTTAGCTTTTGTTATGGATGTGTAGTAAGTGGCTAACTTTTAGGACTAAAAAACTAAAATTTTGGATTAAACAAAAATTGATAAATGTTATTAATTTTTTTTTAAAAAGATCAACAACACCAAAAATAACGTGTATGTCCTACAATAAAATTTGAATCAGCTGAGTTTGAATTCCTACCCACTTTATTAACCCATCCGGCCTTTTCTTTTTCTCTTTTTGCTGAATAATTGCAAACTTTTCTATATAAAGATTTACTATCACTCCTAAAGTTTTTAGTTTTTGCCACTTTACACTAAGGCATTTCAAACCGTTGATTCTTGGTTAAGAGTTAATTTACGCGCGTGCTCAGAGGCTCTTCTATTTTTTTGGTTAAGGGTTAATTTAGAGCATTTATTATAATTCGAGATTACTACATTTTCCAATAACAAAAAAACCTAGGGGTGTGATGAGTATTATGTGCGGTGAAATAATTTTTCATCACACCCTTAGGGTTTTTTTTTTGTTTTTTTTTTTTTTTTGTGAGTGAAAAATGTAGTAATCCCAAATTATAATAAATGCTTGTGGGGCCTAAGAATCTGGCAATCCCAGCCCACTTTGCATTAGGCCCAAGGCCCATGCCGAGGATGGAGAAACGACCGAGGATGATTGAGGAAAGCCCAAGTTGCCAAGAAACATTGCCGAGGACGATCTTGTCCTTGGCTTGCCGAGATCATAGAAAGGAAGAGTGGCACGCCATCAAAGGTAGCCTCCCAGAGCATCTCAAGAGAAAGGACAAGCATGGTAGAGGAACAATTTCGGGATAAAACTGTCACCTCCACATTAAATGCCCACAACTAATGTTCTGGCCGCATTAATGAGGATGTGACCCTTGAATAGAGTTGTCTAGGCTACTGCAACTCACAGGAGATTTGATAAGGTGGCTGATGGGACAGGTAGTCAGGTACAGGCATGGATGATCAATAAGTGGAAGGCAAAGATCGTCTAGGGAGGACTATATAATAGGAGAAACTAACCATAAAAAGGGGGGGGGGGGAGAGAAAAATTCATGTAACCATCCTCCTTCAATCATCATAAGAACAAAGCTACTTGGATTGTGCCGAAGACAAACTTTCTTAGAGAATCTCGGTTCATTTATGTTTGATTGTTGTGAACCTCATATTGACCGTTGTCTATGCACTAAGGCCTAGTTCTTAAACCCATTATCTACAAATTCATTGTATTGGACTAGTTGGGTCTGAGTCCACTCACTCAAAGCAGTAGTGCTCAAACCCAGTACCTACAATACTCTAAATTAACCCTTACCAAAAAAAATAGAAGAGCCATTGAGCATGCTCATGAGCACGTGCTCATAGGCTAGTTTCATTTAAGCTTTCTTCAATCGACGTCGTTTTCCTTCTGCCTTGGTACTCCTGTTCTGCTTCTCTGCCTCAATCTTGACAGTTCCAGGATTCAAACGTGAAATAATCCGCAATGCCGAGCTGTTGATTCAAGAAGAGCCATTGAAACCTTGGTTAACATTGAAGAGAAACATAAACAACATAAAATTTCAAACTTCTTCGGTAGAAATTAGCTTTAAGAATAGGTATGTTTACGTTGATGTTGGAGCTTGGAGTTACGGCTCTAGTATAGTTAGTTGGTTTAAGAAAAAGTATCCCAAACAGAACAAGACTTTTGAGATTTACACGATTGAGGCCGATAAGGCATTTCACGAAGAGTATAGATCGAAGAAACGGGTCAATTTATTGCCTTATGCGGCGTGGGTGAGGAACATGACATTGTTCTTTGAGATCACTAGGGATCCAAGTAAGAAAACTGTGGAGAAAGGTAAGGGAATGGGGAGGATTCGACCAGTGCAGACCTCTATGAGTTATATGGGTGATGTGGATAAGATTCAGGCGTTTGATTTTGCTAGCTGGTTGAAGAGGACGGTTTCGGAGAAAGATTTTGTGGTGATGAAGATGGATGTGGAAGGGACCGAGGTGATTTGTTTGATTGATGAGATGTTTATTAAGTGTCATTACAATGGATGGCAGAGGTGTTGTCTTGGTGTGAGGAGTGCTAAGTATCAGAAGACTTATGCTCAATGCTTGGATCTTTTTACTTCACTTAGAGATAGTGGGGTTCTTGTACATCAATGGTGGTGACTGGTAACAAATTGACTTGATTTTCCTTTTGAATTTTTGTTTTAATAGATTCTTGATTATTCTGAACGGGGAAGAAAGCTGTATTCTTTGATTTGTTAGTTGTTACACCTGCAAAAGAATAATTCAATGGAAATATTTCATTAATTCTTTTTTTATTAATTTTGTGTCCTCTAGATTGCCTTCAGTTTTATACATGGTTTCTTGCTTCTATATAATTTGGCTTATTTTTGAGAAGCAAAAGGCGGATATTGGCTTCATGGGTGGTTGTGGGGTGCTAACATGATAGATGCTAAAGTATGTCAAGCTCTGTTATTGTTTGGTTAGTTGATTCGCTTGAACTTGAGGTGGTTAGAGATGTTGTTCAATCTGTCAATCAAATTCTTTTGCTGCTATGCAGGACTTAATTGCATTTAGTTGGGTATGAAAATCATATTATAAGCACATCTGCAACACAACTATGTTCAGATAATTTGAGTTTTGGCTGCTGATTAAAATTAAATCTATTCATGCCTTGTTTGGCTCAAAGAATTTGAGTTTGGTACCTACATTATACTTTTGAAAATTGTGATGGGTTTTCCTTGATAATGAGAAAGCAAGTTGGGGATCCATCTACACTAAGGGTTAAGTTTGGGATTAGTTCATGAGATTTTTACTATAGGGTCTGCTAAATTGATTTGGATTGACAGATATTGATAATTTGGGATTTGAAGATTCATTTTGCAGCACGAAGCTAAAGGCTAATCATCAGTCATCACAGGAAGGAAAGATGCTTTAACAGATATAATAGGAATGGACTTTTTGCAAATGGAGAATTGTAGTTGCATATAGAGAAATATGGTGGATCAAATTATGAGGTGCAGTCTGTGATTTAAACTTTGGAGAAAATTAGCTACTTCTTGACCACACACTCCCCATGTACAGACAATTTGGATGCAGCATTTGATAAATTGATGGGGTGGATAATAATTCTACTTAATGAAGCATGAATTTTATGAGATTAATATGGTAGATGATAGTATCCACTATCCACATACTATGAAACTTAGGAAAGTAGGGTCAGATTGATGGAAGCTTTAGAAGCAGCTGACACATAAAAGGGGGTTGCTTTAAGTGGGGACTAGGGAAAAGAAGGCAAGAAGGTGATCGTATTTGCAGCAAGTGAGGTAGATAAGATTTGAATTAATGAGTAGTTGGGTTTGGCTTCCATTTCTTTCCTTGTTTTATCTTCTCATGAATTTTTGCGTTTCGATGACTACTGCATTTACAGTATACAAATTACAGCATAATCTTATTGGATATACAGGGTAGATTAGACATGTAACTCTCATCAACATCATTGTATTTTCCAAAAACTTAAAACATTTCCTGGAAAACCTCGCAGCCTTTCCAGCAGTTTCTCTTCTTTGAACAGCTGCAAATTAATTGATGAATGCAGCTATTTTGCCAATTACATGTTTACAATTCCATTCTCAAAGCTATTATTTGGTTTGAACCTTGAAGCTTTTCATTTATTTGTGTGCGAATTTGACAAAAAGCCTCCAGGCACCAACCAATGATGCAACAAATTTAATTTCTGGCATGTTGCCTAGTTTTGTGCTGAAACTGATGCCTTCCTGAGTATTTTGATTATGACACCTTGAATTGGGCTTTGTTTTAGAGCAGACACGAACCATTTTGCTTTCTTTGGTGAAATTTTAGAAAATCAGAAATATACCTTGAGAAAACATCATTTCAAATGAGAAATGTTATGTCTACAACATTTTCACAAAATTTTTATAACGAATCTTAAGTGACATGTTGGTATGGATGAGCAAAAAAGTAATTAAAGTTGAGAATTCAAATTAAAACGAGTAACAACTTACCACCTATAATTTGTTGTGAAAGTATTGTGAAAATGTTGTGGAAGTAGCACTTCTCAAAAAGGAAATAACTTTTTTTTTTTTTTTTTTTTGGTTGAGAGCCAATACTAAGTAGTATTATTATGGACAAAACTTATATACAGTACTTTAGGTGTTATTTCTTATGTTCCTCTCTTATGATTCTGCCATGTGACTACTTAATTTAAAAAATACATTTCCATTAATGAGAAAAAAGCCATATGGCAGAATCTTAAGAGAGAAACCTAAGTAACAACACCTAAGTACTGTACCTAAGTCTTGCTCTATTATTATTAAGTTGTTGGAAAATCAGAAATAACAACATAATTGATGTCTGTTGGAACATGTTCCATCCAAACTAGTAAAGAAAAAGAAACAATTGCTCTCTTGGCTATATATACTAACATTGACATTAAAAAAAAAAAAAACCTTATGAAAATTGTAAAAATACCTACTAGATGTCAGAATTATCTTGTTATTGATGTGATATTAATCGTGTTAATTGATACAATAGTTTATAGACCTTTTATAATAAAATTTGGACTTGCAAATTGACACACCATAATATTTCTAATGAAGATGTTTAGGTTTAATTCTATATTTCTCCAATGTTGTAACTAGGGGTGTCCACGGGTCGGGCTGGGTCGGGTTTGTACCTGACCCGGACTCGGACCCGACCCGACTTTTTCAGGTGGGTGAAAATCAAAACCGAAACCGACCTGTATTGATGGTCGGATCATCCGATTTGGGTCCGTCAGGTTTTAGGTTGGTGTCAGTTCGGTTTCGAGTTTCGCCTTCGATGCCAATATTTTGCTGCTAGTGCCGATATTTTGTTGGATCCGTTGAGATTTGGCCAATATTTGGTTGGATTCGTTGAATCTGGAGTAGATCTTGACGAGGTCTCGTCAGATCTCGTTGGATCTGGTGGATTTCAAGTAGCTCTTTGTCGGAAAATCAAAAATATTGCCGAATCTGGTGGATTGCAGTGGATTTCAAGTAGCTCTTTGTCGAAAAACCTTTGGATCTCGCCTAATTTTGTTGATTTTATGGTCGGGTTGAGTGGCTCGGGTTTTTGGAGAGGAAACTCGTCGGCCGACCCGAAGGGATCGCGTTTTGTGGGTGGCGACTTGCCGTCGACCGTCGGATTGGTCGGTTTGGGTGGTGGTGGTTCAGTTTCGGGCGGGTCGAGCAGGTTGAGTGGGTGACCGGGTTTTGTGGACACCTCTAGTTGTAACCATATAATTAAAAAAAAAAAAATTAATTGGACTTATAATAATTAATGTTGCACAATCAAGACCATCCAGTCCTTTTATATATATATATATATATAATTTTTTGTTTTTGTCAGTCCTCTTATATCTTATTCTTATGTAGACACCGCATGCATGTGACCTTGGACCGTGGAGAGATGAATGTCCCTTAACCTTTGGTCAAAGGTTTGAACGAACAAAGAGGAGCCATTGACACTTTTCCCCATTTGCTATTGTTAATTTGTTATTGTTGACATTGTTGTTGCTGTTCTCTCCCTCTCTCTCTCTGTCCCGTCCATCCATCTCTAAACTCTCTTCCCGCATGGATTTCCCTTCTATTCCTTTGTGTTCCTCTTTGTTTCTCTCTTTCCCCACCCCTAACCTAAAGCCTCTCTCAACCAAAAAACAAAAATTCTATCATCTCTCTTACCCTCATGCAGGTTCAGTCAAGTAAAAATGAGCACAGACAATAAGCTGACTCAAGAATTAATGAAAGTTGGCTCCTCCACATGCAGCATTTTTGGTCGCAGCTTAAACTCAAGGGGTATATGGTTTGGAGATGACCCTCTCGACTTCTCTTTCCCTCTCTTGCTGTTGCAGCTCTCCCTCATTTGCATCTTCTCTCGTTCCCTTCACGCCCTTTTCAAGAATATTGACCAACCCTCCATTGTTTCTCAGATTGTTGTAAGCCTTCTCTCCCTCTTCTTGCTAAGATCAATATATGAATTATTGCATTTATTATTTATTGTGTTGATATACCAAATTTATGTAATATATATAAGCGGGTTGCACACGAGTAAAATTTAGATACAGCTAGTTAGATGTTATATATTAGGTTGAATTGTGGTGATAGGGACTAATAAACCACATGATTGAATTTAATTATTCTTGAAAAAGATAATATTGTTTTTGGTGTATTGGTTAAGAAGTTACACTTTACTGGCATGAGGTTACATCTTTTAATATTTTCTTAGCTTCAAATTGTTAAAATTCACATTTTTAAATCAGGTGAATTGAAAAGAAAGTTTAGAAAATATAATAACAAGCTCATTATAATTTTAATACATAAATCTTATGAATAAAAAGTAAATACAATTAAATCTCTTAAAGGTAAAATGTAACTTTTTAAATCACAGGTTGACAATTTAAACTTGACAAGTTCTATAAGTAAAATTTTAAATTTCCCCAAAGAAAAAAAAAAAAAAATGGGCGTAAGGAAAAGGAGAGGAATTTTCAACAACAATTTCCAAGTGCAAAAAGAATTACATGTAATGAAATTTAATTTCCTTTTAATCAGGTAAAGAATTTTTCAGAAAAATATTATTCTTTGTTGAGAGGAATGAACCAACCTAAAGGAGTTGTTCCTGATAATATATACAAATGGTTCAATAAAAAATTATGCAGTACTCCCTTAAGTTCCTTCTTGACATTCATCATGTACTCCAAGTTGCTTAAGCATTCCACTAATTTGTTGTCAAATCCAGTAGCTGGGAATCCATGACTATGAAGTTATTAATTGGTTGCATGTATGTGACTTTATATGATTTTACTTGCATATACTGATCTCATCTTTGATGTTCACTAGGCTGGTGTAATTTTAGGTCCTTCAGTTCTTGGGCGCAGTGCAGCTTTTGCAGTCAAAGTTTTCCCATCTAAAGGGAAAATCTTAGTGGACACCTTGGCAGTTTTTGGTCTCATGTTATTTGTGTTCCTACTTGGGGTGAAGACAGACCCAACTATCTTTTTAAAATCAGGCAAGAGGCCATTGGCTATAGGAATTTTAGGCTTCTTTGTTCCTTATGCACTGGCTGGACTAGTTGCCTTAGTCCTCAATCATTTTCTGTCATTGGATCATGATATTTCCAATGTGCTTCACCTTGTGGCAGTATTACAGTCTCTGACTTCCTTCCCAGTTATTGTTTGCTTTCTGGCTGAACTCAAGCTCCTCAATTCAGAGCTTGGACGGCTGGCGTCATGTTCTTCAGTTGTGTCTGATATGTGCCACTGGTTTATTGTGGCAATGAGGATTGCTACAAGACTAACTATTGCAAGGTCATTGAGAACATCAATTGGGTCTTCTCTCTCAACTATCCTTCTTGTTATATTCTTTGTGGTTGGAATCCGTCCAGCAGCTCTGTGGGCAATTCGACATACCCCTGAAGGGAAACCTGTAAAAGAGATCTATATTTCTGTAGTCCTTATAGCACTATTGTTTTGTGGATTTATGGGTGAAGTTATTGGCATAAACGCTTTTATCAGTTCTTTCGTATTGGGCTTGTTCATACCAGATGGCCCTCCTTTAGGTGCTGCATTAGTAGAGAGGTTTGATTGCTTTGTTTCAGTATTGCTCATGCCTATATTTTTCACCTCATGTGGATTAAAGGTGGATGTTTTTGCCATAAAAAATTTTAAGAATGTGGGAATGATTCAGTTGGTTGTTGTTGCTGCATTATTTGGGAAGATGATAGGGACAATGTTGCCTCCTATCTTGTGTAGGATGCGACTCCGAGATGCCCTCTCTCTTGGTATTATTATGAACTCCAAAGGCATTACTGAACTGGCTATATTGATTCGCTGGAAGGAACACAATGTAAGCCATCGATTTTCCTACCTCTTGATGTATCTCAGATGTATTGATGACAAAGAATCTAGAGTAGTACATTAACCTCGAAGACTATTTCTTTGATGTGCTTAACAAATAAAGGTAATTACAATAATGTGCAGGTCATAAATGAAGAATGCTTCACCATTTTGATAATCTCTTTGCTGATTGTAACTGGAGCTATCACTCCCCTCACCAATGCCCTATATGATCCTTCAAAGAGGTTCCTTGCCTACAAAAGGAGGACTATTTTACACCACAGGAACGATGAAGAGCTGCGCATACTTGCTTGCATCCATACAACCGATAATGTCCGAGCAGTTTTGAACCTTCTTTCTGCTTCCAACCCCAGCAAAGAGAGCCCCATCAATTTAGCTGTTCTGCACCTAATCAAGCTTGTTGGCCGTGCCTCCCCCCTACTCATTGCTTGTGTGTCAAGGGAAAATAAATCTCAATATTCAACTCAATCAGAACAAATTTTCAATGCATTCAGAAAATTTGAACAACATTACTCTGGCCATGTTATATTGCATTGTTATAAAGGCATTTCCCCTTATGCTACAATGCACAATGATGTATGCTCCCTAGCTCTTGAAAAGAGAACAACCTTCATAGTCATCCCTTTCCACAAGCAGTGGGTTATTGGGGGAAGAGTAGAATCCTCTAATACTCTTAGGCACCTCAACAATAATGTGCTTGATAAGGCTCCCTGCTCTGTTGGAGTCCTCATTGACCGTGGGAATCAGTGGAAACCTTGGTCCATTCTTGGACAACCCTCAATGTATCGGGTGGCTGTGCTCTTCTTTGGGGGTGCAGATGACCGAGAAGTACTGGCATATGCTGGACGCATGTATGATGATCATAATGTTCTAATTACACTTCTACGTTTCTATTCTTCAACTGAGATTGTTGGGGGTACAGCTAGGAGCAAGATACTTGATACCGAAATCTTGAGTCAATTTAGGCTCAATGCCTTTCGTAATCAGCGAGTTTCTTACCAAGAGGAGATGGTGATGGATGGAAATGGTGTGCTTGCTGTACTCAGGTCAATGGAGAATGCTTATGACCTTGTTATGGTTGGGAGACGTCATCAGGATTCGCAATTGATGTCAGACCTTGGGAAATGGAGTGAGCATGGTGAGTTGGGTGCAATAGGAGATATACTTGCTGCCACAGATTTTAGGGGTGCAGCTTCAGTTTTGGTTGTGCAGCAACAGACCAAATTGTGGGGTTTGAATGACCCAGAGGATTCCACGCGATTGAGAAGAGCAAATATATAGGAATTTTTAGGATTTTGAACATGTTCAGTTATAGATATAATAATGTAGACCTAGTGCAGGATCTAATTCACAGCCTCCATCATTTCAAGTTGTGTATCCAATTATCTTCTTGATCTTTTCCTCTCTTCCATTTCCTTGTGGGTAAGAGATAAATGTGTATTTATAATGAGAAGTTGATTTCAGATAGCCTTATAGTATTACTACTGCTACTAAAACACTCAATCAGCTGGCTCCTTTAATAATGATGCTGCACCTGATTCAAAGCCTACCCTCTCCTTTCTTGGTAAAACGCTTTATACTGTCTAATTGCCTATCTGTATCTAGAGTTGTAGAATCTCTCTCTATAAATGTCTGATTCTAGCTATTATGCTATTAACTATTAGAAGTATGTGGTTAAATAATTAAATTTATTATATTTCAATAGATTAAATTTTTAGGACAATTGATAATTTAACATGGTTTTAGAGTAGGAGGTATTGAGTTCAATCTCTGTCTCTTCCATTCTACCTCCTATTAAAATTTCCACGTGTTGGGCTCCACTTATTAAAAAGTAGTTTCGGCCTATATATAAAGAGAAGTATTAGAAGTATGTGGTTAAATGATTAAATTTATAATATTCTTAGAAGTATGTGGTTAAATGATTAAATTTATTATATCCCAATAACTTAGGTCTCGTTTGGTAGAGTTGTTAAACAACTCATTTTCAGTTTTTAAACAACATTACATACATTTCCACATTTTTTCACCGACGCATATTTCAAAAAACTATAAACAATATTACTCAAACTCCTCTACCAAACGGGCCCTTAAATTTTTGGAACAATCGGTAATTTAATATTAACCTTAATTAATTACGTGGTATTATACGGTATACCTCTATATGATTAACATAAGGCAGCTAATTTGTTTTTTATTTTTTTCTTATTGTTCTAATATAATTAATAGCATATAACTATCAAAACACTTTTGGTACGTTCACTCCAATTTGGTATCTAAGCGATTGATTGACTACCATATTCCCTATTGGCACTGCACTACAAGATGGAAATTTTTACATGTTGAAGTCCAAGAAGCAGAGAGTGCAGCATACGTTTATCTAAACTTTTACATGCTAGGCTGAAATCCTCCATACCCTTGAGTACTGAAATAAATATGATATCTGAATGTAAGCGGCTCCAGCCATTTGCTAACAACGGGGCAATGCAGAGGAAGGGGGGTTGGGGAATTCCCTATGGGTGTGCCCAAGAAACTCGAGGAGGCCCTCGTGGATGTCTGACTTGAAATTTGACATGACCAATCAATAGAAGTACTCTTTGTTTGTTTTTAGACCCCTTTAAACACAACCAGATTAACCTAGTTAATTAGTCAAGTTATTACTTAGTACAAATTTCAGATCTAGGTTTACACAATTATATAATCATATCAATGTAAAGTGCGGAATATAAAGAACACAAAGATATGATGACCTAGGAAAACCAAACTGGTAAAAAACCTGGGGAGGATTTAACCTAACTATCTTCAAGGTAAACCTGAATCCACTATGAAAGAATCGAAGTTTTACAATAGCAACTTAGACCACTAACATCCTATTGCTACCCACTAGTAGAAAATTTACTGACATGACTACGTGCAAGTTCCGAGATCACGGACTCCTTCAGTACAAGCACTCTCACTTACGTATCTTTAAGCTCTTTAGTGCAGCAATTGAATGATCATCAAGCTATCAATGAAATCTCATTCTTGATAATCCTAAGCATGTGTGAAGGCAACCACCTCTCAGATCTCACAAAAGATTCACACACAGAGCAAATAGAGCAACCTCTAAAACGTGGCTAGGGTTTGCCTTTTATACCCAGGGCAAAACATAAAACCCTACACATCATATGAGCTTAAAGTTGAGTTGAAAATTCTGCAGAAAAAACAATCTGGCCGACTTTCGGTCGATCGAGTCTAATTTTCAATCGATCGAGCCAGACCGAATTGCACAATGAATTCTACAACAGCTCAATTCCAACTTTACATACAAGACCTATACTTTGAGCAAGTAAAAACAAGACTAACATCTGTTTTGATCATGGTTTGCCAACAATATAAATTAGAGTTCTAATACATTAGTTCCTAAGTACTTAGAACCTAACACTCTTGACACTTCATGTTTGCCATTCACCCATTCACTACGTTTGCATCCAACATAAATTAGAACCAGCTGTCTTTATAGTCTAGTGTGTTTCATCAATAATCAATACTAACCATCAAATTGAATGATGATTTTGTTCATATATTGTTTAGTGTTGGAAAAGTTCGAGGTCTATTAGATTGTTAATTTGATTAGATTTTAAGAGGTATTAAAATCAAAATAATAAGTTCCAATCAAGATTCCAAAAAACAAAAAAGAAAAGATGATAGAATCAGAGAACCAACAAAATGGATTAGTTAATTATTATTATTATTATTATAATAATATTTATGGGCTATATAGGGAAGTTCTCTAGTGCTCTTTTTCAGCGCTCTACTGCGTTGTGCCCTTCTGGGAGGCCTTCAATCTTTGCTCTAATCATGTGTGTTGCAGAGGCAGTATAGAGGTTGCTACATATTTATGTGGAAGGATGGCTAGGTAACCGAAATCTTATCTCCCTCCGTGTGTGTGCCTGCCTGTGTTCTTTGAACTAAAGCGTCTACTAGTAGTACATATAGCTGAAACATGAAACTTCTTTTGTGCGTGTATGTGAAGAAAGAAACCAGCTGCATGAGGCAACCACTATGGGTCCATCCTCTTCCTTTGAACGAAATGTTTTTTTTTTTTGGGTGAGAAACATGTGAGGAGAAAGTATAATAGAATAATTTTGGTTAATATGGTCGATTTCTGTGTAGTCTATGCATTAACAAATAATTAATTGTAACTTAATGTAGTGGCGCCAAAGGCCTTGTAGCTGAATTGGTACCTTCTCATGCACAAAGTACTTGGGGGTTTAGGGGAAAAAGGGTTTGAGTTGTGAGGTTATCAAAAAAAAAAAAAAAAAAAACTTAATGCAATGGCAATTCCAGGTTAGGTTTATGTTAGGGTGGTCCTTGACCTGCAAAAAAATTGTATATATATACTTGTGAAAAAAAAAAAAAATTATATACTGAATTAATCTATTTTGATAATTTTAATAAAAGTGTTGAACACCTTGTCCTGAGAATTACAATAACTAGTTGTAGACCCGCGTGCGCGGGATAATTTTGACATCATATTATTATTTTTTAAGTAAAGAATGAGAATAATAGTTGAGACTTATAAGTAATAGTCTTAAACTCATCTCACAATAATGTGATTACATTGTAATATATATAATATATTTTATGTTAAGTAAAGAAGTCTATATCTTGATTTTTTGTGTGTGTCTGTATATATTTTGGCAAGGAAACATGTTTCATTTTACTTTCAATTATTATATATGATAAAATATTTTGTAAAACGTTATAATAGAGTGAGATATGCATCAAAACACAACACAATTAAAAAAATGGAAAATGCATAATTTTTATTAGAACATGAAAATGAATCTTGATTGTTTCACATGAACGCTAACATTATTTTGCATTTTTAGAGAAGTTAATGAGCAATTTATCCAAACTTTGTTTCCATTTTATCACATAAGAACTATATAAAAAATTATAATAGTTTCTATTTTGATAATCACTAAACTCGTATATGAGAATCAACTATTACAAAAAATTTTCTCCCCAAAACATATATTGATTTCTATTTTTCCTTTCCATAAAATTTAAAAAACGTGAAAAAGTAAGTAAGCTGAATGTGTAGTTGATCTTAGTCAATCAATAAATAACATAAAAGGAATGGGGGAAAGCAAACGTATTCACGGTATAATTTTTTAATATATTTCCATATTTATTTTTGTACATATTAATACAATTGTTTTCTAAAATATTCATGTAGCAATTGTATCTTGTTTGATCTCTCTATGGTCTTTAGATTTAGCCCAACTCACAGCATATAAACCAATGATCATGAAAAAAGAACCTAGCAAAATGAAGCCAAACACAATCATTGGTTTATATGATCTTCATCTTTGATAGTAGATATCAAAAACAAACATGTAGTGACAATTAAAAAAATTTCCATCACAACTACTATACTTATTGGTTTTAAGAGTGATTAAAAGAGAACATAAATAAATATAAAAAAAAAAAAAATGTAGAGGAAGGGAAAAATGTATATACGATACATAAGTGTTGAGGGAGGGGAAATGTTGGGAAAGAAGAAGAGACTTTGTATGTTTTGATAATTGAAAAATGTATTTATAATTGGTAAGTTGCATACTTAATGTGTTGATGATGATGATGATGATGATATATATATATTAATATAAACTCATCAAATCTAATGTGCTAACATAATAGCAAGTTTGAATAGAAGACTTTTGGGCTACCATATAGGTTTATGAAAACTTTAAGACTTTCTATATTTATTATTTTTTTCCCAAAACTTTTTATCTGAGAAAATAATTTCCTTCATAAATGAGAATTTTATGGTTTTTTTTTTCAATTAAATCGAAGAAATATACAGGTAGGGAGCGACTTTTTTCCCCCTAATTATACCAAAAGGGAAATTGTATGTAAAAATTAATTTCTTTTTTAAACTCCCGCCTTTTAGGTTACTTCCGCCCCCCCACCCCCTCTCCCCTCCAAAAAAAAAAAAAAAAAAAACTTTTTAGTTACTAAAAAAAAATGTCTCCTAGGAATAATTTAAGAGGAAAATTATACCCACTTTAGGGGAAAAAAAGCTAATAGTGAATATTTGAGCACATATTATTTTCCTTCTAAAAAAAAGTACTTATTATTTAAGAATTATAATAGTGGAATTTATAGTACAAAAGAAATGCCTAGTTGATTTCTTGCTATATTTATTTATTATATTTCTTATGTTATTTATATCATATTTTTGAATATTTAAAAAGTATGATGGATTGAAGTGCAACATATCTTAGCCAAATTGAACTCAGAATAAGATATAAGATATAAATTTAAGTTTTTTTTTTCCCCCCCTCTTGAGAATTAGATAAGCTTAATTAAGCTAATTAATAAGGTAATATGATTTAATTCGTGTTGGACTATACAAAATCATTATATTTGTTATATATATATATATATATATAATATCTCTTGGTTAGCATGATTTGAATTAAGTTGCAGAATTTCCTAAGAATGAGATCACGTCGAGATCTATGCTTCAATTGAGAGAATTTTCTAATTTCGAAGTAATGGACATTAGTATTACCATGAAAACATAAAGCAATACTGCATGCAATAGTTATAAATTGTAAGACTTTTTTTTTTGAGAAGATAAATGGTACCCAAATACAAAAAGAGGAACACCATTTGGTCCATAATTATCAATCATAATATTTTGTTTCCTCTTCCAAGTTGTCCTAAGAAGTTAGAAATTAGTTTAGATTTAGATGAGATTAAAAGAAAATTAGCAAGAATTTATGTAGTATTTAATTTAGAAAATTACAAAGCTATTTGGAAAATAAAATAAACAAATGGGAGGTAAATGATCATGTACTAAATCAATAAAATGCATTCCAATTCTTTAAACACAAACAATTTTAATGGGTAAAATGCAATTATGTAAAAACAAAATTGTAAACATGAATACAAAGAAATAGAATATCAATTGAAAAAAGAAAAAACAAAAAAGAAAAAGAAAAAAGAAACAAGGTATTTACAACCTCAGAAAAGAAAATCAAATACAAAACTTTACATCGTAATTTGTCGAAATATAATGAAAATAACCATATAAAACTAAGTAATATCCCAAATGCAAAGAAAAAGAGGAACACCATACGGTCCATACCTATCAATCATAATATTTTGTTTCCTCTTCCAAGTTATCCTAAGAAGTTAAAAATTAGCATAGGTTTAGATGAGATTAAAAGAAAATTAGCAAGAATTTGTGTAGTATTTAATTTGGAAATTACAAAGCCATTCCAAAATAAATAAATAAATAAATAAATGGGAGGCAAATGATCATGTACTAAATTAATAAAACACATTCCAATTCTTTAGACAGCAACACTTTTAATGGGTAAAACATAATTATGTAAAGAAAAATTGTAAACATGAATATAAAGAAATAGACTATCAATTGAAAATTGGAAAAAAGAAAAAAGAAACATGGTATTTACAACCCCAGAAAAGAAAATCCAATACAAACCATAAAAAATTGTAGCAAAAAAGTAAAGAAGTTCAAGGAAAGAAAAAGAAAAACTAACCTCAAATGGACTTTCCAATTCTAGTTGTAATTTGGTGACTTATGGGGTGGAAAGAAAGCAATTCAAAACCTGTATATATATATATATAAAATTAAATCAGTGGGTTTTAAATCCAAAAGGAGGCAATTGAATGTTGAGAGAGAGAGAGAGAGAGAGAGAGAGAGAGAGAGAGAGATAAATTTAAGGCAATTTGGACTCAATGGGAAAGTCATTAATAGTATAAAAAACCATTTGGTTGATGGAAAGATGATGAGTTGAGAGAGAGAAAATGAGATTGATTAAACAGAAAGTGTGAAGTGGAACCCCAATAAAAAAAAGGAAAATAAAAATTTTGTGACATCGCGATAATGTGGTTCAACTAGAACGTAACAACAATAAATGCTATGCTTCAGCTTTTAGGTATAACATAGAAATATAGACTAGTCGCAGACCTCGCGTGTTGGACTAACTTAATAAATAGTAATGTAATTCATAATCATATATTCATTTATTATAGGGACAGTCACAAATGTAACATATATAATTTTTGTAGTACCAAAATCAAAACAATACAATTTTCTCAAAAATTCAAAAGGTAAGTTAGTGAAAATAATAGTTTTTTTAATAGAAGTTATTTATAATAGTTTGTGTATCATTAAAAAGTATATAAAATTTGAAAATTATTCTTTTGGTTTTAAATTAACAAACTTTCCCAACCCCAATTTTTTCTACCATACAATCAAAAAAACCAATAAATGTATCTAAAAAATTAATAAAACTCAACAAAACTACAATTTAAAATAATAAAAAAAGGAAGGGAAAAATAAAAGATTGTAACTCTTTTTCCTTATAAAAAAAACCAAGAGTACAATTCCATAGGGGAAAAAAGTAGAGAATTTTTTTTTGAAAAAAGAAGAAGAAGAGAAGTATTGTGTTATTGCTGTTATAATCTAATCTTAACATCTAATCCAACATGTGAAAAATCAATAGATAAATAAATAATTTAATTAAACACAAAATTGATTTTTTTTTTAAAATCTCAAAGAATACACTAATATAATAAGGAAGATGAAGAACAATATAAAATATTCGCAAATGATTAAAAAAAGTACTCAATAGCATCTAAGAACATCATATAACAACAACACAACAATTTGCTATTAATTTGTTAAACAAAATATTTGTCAATAATATGATAATGAGGGTTACAAACCTCTAGTAGGAGATCCTCCTATAGGTAGTTATTAGGTTGTATTTTTTCTACCATTAATGATTAAGCAAGACCTGTGAATTCCCCTTTGTAGACATTTAAAAAAAAAAAATTGTTATTACTCATTGATTTCGTATTTTAGTTATAAACACCAAAATTAGAATTCTAAAATACACAAATATTCATCAATCTAAGGCAGAGATGTAAGAAAAAAATCTAACAAAAAATGAAATAAAAAAATTGAGAGAGAGAGAGAGAGAGAGAGATAACCTTTTTTGTATGGGAAAAATATGCATAGAATAGGAGAGAGTGACAAATTTATAGAATAAGGAAATCCAAAATAAAGGAAGATAAATAGACAAAATAATATTTAAAGTTAATGCCGCACAAGAGGAATATATATCAATAATACTTTTGTATTGATTTTCCATTGATTTATTATTTAGTCATAATATCAAAATTAAAGTAGATCATGATCATGATCTACTTTAAGGTCTCGTTGAACATAGCAAGATCGAGTCACCAACCATTTACAACAACAGTCTCCAAATTTAACATAGCACTCTAATTATCACCAAAGAAGTAAGCTCTATACCCAAGGTATAAATAATTGATCTGAAAAACTATTAAAGAGTGTAAGTAGTATAATTAATAGGGGTGGGGGAAATTAAAGTTTCATGATAATGAATAGTTTACAAAGCATGTTTTAATTTGGGAAATTTCTAACTGAATACTGCAAGATCATTTTCAATAATAATATGATAAGAATGATTAAATAATAGAACACAAAGTTTCTCGAAGTAAATACCTTGAAACTATATACTATAATCTGTGAGCACTAACAATATAATTTCCAAAGCCATAAAATCTAACATACGGTAATTTATCACTAATATACCACACTACCACATAAACTGGTCAAGGGATCCATATAGACTGGTCAGGGGATCAAGTCTTCGGGCTAGAATCACCCAATGTAGGAAATCCAAAGGCCACATTACAAATAGGTTGTGAGCCCAAGAGGGAGTCTGCCTGGCAATCTCATTTTGAGTGCGCACAATTACTATTTTTGTGTGTGTTTAAATAAGTATTACTGTTTACTAAAAAAAAAAGGTGAAAGTAGAATGACGAAACAACTCTCTCTCTTTCTCTCTCTCTGCATATATATATATATATATATATATATTGGTATTATTCTTGTATTTTAATACTATTCCAGTACGATGCACGACTTGATGAAGATTCATATTTTAACTAATATATTTTAAAATAATTAAAATTAAATTATTAGATAAATAGTAATAATAAATTAAAAAATAAGTAAACAATTTTAATAAAAAAAATTACTTTAAGTTATGAATCTTAGATTATTTAAAGTCTAGACTTTATTAGTATTTATCAATTTTTATATTTTAAAATTCTCTTTGTACTTTGTGTTAATTTCTTAATACGATATATGGAATGAGTTTGATCATTTCAATTTGGGTTATGTTTGATTTATGCCCTAACAAGCCCCAACAACTAATAAACAAAATAGTTTCCCAATACCAATTTTTTCCAAGTGATAGTCTATTTGAAAAATCAACACACTCATAAGTTAAATAAAATAACCAAAACCAAAAATCAAAATATATACAAAAAGTTCAAAATTTGAGAATATAAATAAAATAAATAAAAACTTATATAAGAGAATGAAGAACTTAAATGGGTGTCTATTATTTTGCTTCTTTATAGTAAATTACATTAATATCCTCTTTATAGTAAACTACCCTTGACACAATATCCTGCACATAAATTTAGAAGCAAAGAATAATAAATAAGATGACCTTGTTAGATTATGATAGCTCAAAAATGTGTTGAAAACATAAGAGCTGTTTAGACCCCCAAATTAAAGTTACGGCTCGATTGATTTTACTTTAACTTAATACTAAGTGCGGAATAGAGTAAATGCAAGCGGATAAACAAACAAGCTACTCTAACCCATAATCATTATAACACATCAGTAAAATGAAAGGTAAAAGAGTAGGGAAGAAGAATGCAAACACAAGATAACATGCTGATGTGTTATCGAAGAGGAAACCGAAGAACTTGGTGAAAAACCTCTCCGCCGCCTCCAAGCGGTAAATCGATCCACTAAACAATCAGTTGAGATACATGGGTTAGCAAGAAACCCTCCAAGCCTAATCTACTTGATGTATCTAAGCCCTCTAAGCTCCTACTCTAACACAAGAGCTGTTTAGACTTGATCCCCTACGTTGGATTTCCAATATACTATAAAATCTATGATTTCCTTATCAAAGATTAAATAAAAGATGCTCATTTTTCCATGTCAACAATTCATGCATTTTCTCTAATGCAATACCAAATATGATGCACTTTTCATATATAATAATGTATAATAGGGTCACTGTTAGGTTCTAAATGTTTAGAACAATTGGCAAATCGTGAACACAAACTTGTCTAGATATAGATCTTAGAGTCTATAGGTATTATTAGACAATGCTCAAGGTGATTCAAGTCAAGATTCAAGAACATACAAACTGCAGAAAGAATATTTCATAATCTGCCTGGTTCGATTGATCGAAGAACAGGCTCGATCGATCGAGAATCGTATCTACAGAATTTTAAATCAGCCCAAACAGCTATTTAAGCCCATGAAGGATTAGGGTTTCAGATCTACTTCTCCCATTATATAAAGGAAACCCTAAACCACATTTTTGAGAGCTTTGAGAGAGAGAGAGAAGAGTGTGCTTCTTTTGTATCTAGGGTTTTGTACCAAAACCTCTTTAAGTCTTTAGTTGCTCATATTGCTGTTTGTGTAAATCTCTTGTGAGATCTGTGAGGAGTTTTCCTTTACACAAGCTTAGGGTTATCAAGAGGTGATTCGTTCAAAAACTTGATGATCACTCAGTTGCTGCCATAAGTGCTTAAAGATACACAAGCGGATGTGCTTGTACTTGCTGTAGAATCCAAGAAAGAAGGAGTCCGTGGTCTTGGAGCTTGCACGTGGTCGTGTCAGTAAGTTTCTACTGGTGGGTAGCAATAAGATGTTAGTGGTCTAAGCCTTATTGTAAAACTTCAATTCTTTCTATAATGGATTCAAGTTTACCTTGATGATAGTTAGGTTAAATTCTCCTCAGGTTTTTTACCAGTTTGGTTTTCCTGGGTCATCATATCATTGTGTTATTTATTTTTCCACTGCTATGCTTGATATGATTATATGATTGTGTTAACCTAGAACTGCATAATTTGACTAAGTAATCACTTGGCTAATTAACTAGGTTAATCCGGTTGTATTTTAAGGGTCTAAAAACCTAACAGTCATAACACAACACTTTTAATAAAATATATATCCATATATAATTTTCCAAAATGTGTTTGACCCAAAAACAACGTTTATTCAACATGATTATTTTCCAAAAATCCCATTAAAAAGCTACTTACCTTACAACCTACAAAAAACCTAATTCTCCAAGCTCCAACGGAGATTAGTTAGAACCTAAACAATATCAAGAAAACCTATCACAATAAGCATAGGGCTTGAGATTGTATCTAACTACAATTTAGTAATTGCCAAATAATCACTTGATTAGGCAAGCCTAGGGTATGTTTGGTAACTATTTTTTTCCTTTATTTTCTGTTTTCAAAATCAGTTTTCTATTTTTGAGACTAAAAATCTTGTTTGGCAACCCAAAATGGACAAAAAACAAAAATTGTTTTCAAAACTCAATTTGTGAAGGAAATTGAAAATATGTAAAAGACTATTTTCAGTTTCTAATTTTTAAAAGTCAATGAAAAAACACATTTAATTTAATGAATCTGTCTCATTTAATGAGTTAGCATTAGAGTTCAAATCCTAGTAACAAAATATTTTAGTATTTTCTTTTTTTTTTTCTTCAAAAATTTTTTTTTTTTTTAATTTTAAATTTCAACTAACCAAACATGTTTTTGATTTTAAAAATACAAGAAAATTATTTTTTCTTTTTATTCCCAAAAACACGTTTTTGAAAATAGAAAACAAAAACTGTTACCAAACATAACCCAAGTTTTTAACCTCGCAAATAATATTTTCCACTTCCAAAGTTTCTCAACCAAATAATTTACAAGGCATAGACTTCGATGTTGGGATTTGTGCCATAAAATCCAATTTATTGGCATGTTATAAAAAATTAGATTATTTAATTATATGAGACTATCTATAAATGAACTAATGGGACATTATCTTAGTCCATGAGATGCATAGTATGTGATTTATATGAAAAGTTACAGAAAATATAAATCACAAGTTCTTTGTAAATTCAGAATTTTAGTTCGTAGTCGGTGATGAAATTGGGCATTTCATTTGCGAAAACTATAACATATCAATTAAGATGATTTGTCTTGATCATGGAAGTGGAGACTTTTAGTTGATATATTGATATGTTTTAAGAGTTAAGACATATTGAACTGGACTGCTGTGAGATTTATTATTCTTCTAACGACTGTTAAATGAATAATAAATCTCAAGACTTCTATTTACATCAACTTAAAATCCTGAGAGAATAATGGACCTGATCATGAGATGTATGTTACTTTGATATATCAAGAGTGAGATCTATAAGTTATAGTCAAAACCTCAGTATGTTGGACAGCCGCATTTAGTGTTGATGAAACATTTATTTTCAAAATAGAATTCATAATCTCTTAACGGAGATATAAAATATTCACTTGAAATAAGTTTAATGAGTTTGGTTATTCAGAGTGTTGGGCCCAACCACTTTAGTAAGGAGTTACTAAAATATATATTTATGAAATCAGATTTCATAAATATATGT
This sequence comes from Quercus ilex subsp. ballota, assembly GCA_032727855.1. NCBI lineage: Eukaryota > Viridiplantae > Streptophyta > Magnoliopsida > Fagales > Fagaceae > Quercus > Quercus ilex. The sequence continues at coordinate 29,684,658 of CM064908.1, forward strand.
TGAATAACATAAAGGATTAAATCGGGTACTTAAAGATTAAGATATAACAATCTTCAAAGTGGCAGTCTACATTCATGACTTTGTATTACTACGAATATTTTAATGAAGGGGTTGTATATATAATGAAGTCTTGAGATATAATTTATTAATAAGGTCTAGAGTGAAATTATATTCTTATAGTGGTATTGAATATAATTAATAGTAACTTTGGACTTGTCAAGAGTTGACAGAAAAGTTCAAGACCCATTTGAGCTAGAGTCTTATTTGTTCCATTTAGTCTCATTTCAAGTCACAAACAAAAGCCCAATTGGGTAGGCCCAAAAGGTTAACCCAATTAGATAATCAGTCATTATTTAATAAGAGTTATTAAATAAAGAAACTACAAGAATATAGTTTAACGTACGTATGATGAAAAGAAAAAAAAAAATCAGTTTTTCTCCACAAGGATTTTTCTTTGAGAGTCTATGTATAAAGGATTGATTGAGAGACCACACATCTTGGGCACCATGTGGAATTGACATGAAGATTAAAGGTATTCTTAAGTCATAGTTTTGAAATTTACTGCATCAAGGTACGCATCCTATTCTTTCTTCTAGAATTCAGGGTTATATGTTATCTTTCATGATTGAAGTAGATCTGTGTTTGTTGCTTCCGCTTTGTGTTTTGTATGAGATACAAAACCAGATTTTCCAACATCTCATTATACTCATGAGTCCTTCAAGGTATTATTTCTAACATCAAAACCTCAACAATTTATAAGTACTTCGCACAATATTTACACCACATCAACAAAAGGCCCATGATACCAAAAATCATAATTTCCCCCAAGACAAACAATTTGAATTTTTAATTAGCTCCAAATAAACCCAATAACAATGAAAAAAATTAGATTTACCAACCATCACAATAAAACTCAAAACCCCCAAATTTTCACCATAAATAAACCTTAGATAGCCACCATTAGCGCAAATCATAAACCCACTTATCAAATAAATCCACAAAGATAAAACCCATACATATAACCACATAAATATCATTTCCAAAACTCATAAATCACATGTGTATCATTATCAAAACTTAGATAAAAATATAACCTCCAGAAAAAGTATAAAATCCCACAAAAAAGATTAGAAACTCTTACCTCAAATAAAAGATGTGAAGGTACTTAAAGGTTCTTAAAAATTTTTTGGTGATCTTATCGGAAAAATGATGGTTGAGATGGTGGTTTGGAGTGGAACCTAGTGAGAGAGTGTGGGAAATGAGTGTGTGTGTGTTTAAGTGAAGAGAAAAGAAAGAAAACAAAAAGAAGAAAAGGCATGGCCGGCCAAAAGAGTGGAGATATTTGTATGAATGAGTGGTGGGGGATTGTTGGGTTAGGTGAGGCACGTGTGGTCCAAATAAAATCTGACCTTTACTCTTCTTCTTCTTCTTCTTCTTCTTCTTTTCTTTTCTTTTTCTTTTTCTTTTTTGTGACTGGGAAATTACAATGTTGCTGCAGTAAGTTTCTTGTCTATTTAGAGAAAGACCTCTTAGTGTTTATGTACTTCACCTTATTGAATTAATAGGCCGCGCCTCCCCTATTTTTATTCCTCACCAAATGCAGAAAAAGACTCTGTCCAACATTCCCTATTTGGAGAATGTCATTCTTGCCTTCAATCAATTTCCACGAGACAATAATCAGAATGCAGTATCAGTAAATGTCTTCATAGAAATCTCTCCACCCAAGTTCATGCATGAAGACATATGCACCCTCGCATTGAACAAACTCACATCACTCATAGTACTCCCATTCCACCGAAAATGGTCCATTGATGGGTCTATTGAATCAGAGGATTGTACAGTAAGGACTCTAAATTGCGTTGTTCTAGAACTAGCCCCCTGCTCGGTAGGGATCTTAGTTAAGCGTGGCAGTTTAAGCTGCTCAATGGTTTCCTCAGAGTCATCCTTTTCTGTTGCCATGATTTTCGTAGGTGGTGATGATGATAGAGAGCCATTAATGTTTGCTAAACGCATAACCTACAACTCAAACACCACCCTAACAGTGGTTCACTTCGTTGCTGCTGGTAATGAAGATGCTAGTAGTTGGGACAAAGTGATTGACTATGAGTTATTAAAGGCTACGAAGCTTAGCCATGTGGGTGACAAATATGTGATATACATACAGGAGGTAGTGAAAGATGGGCCTCAGACGGCATTGATTGTTTGGCCTGTGGTGGACAATTATGACCTTATTATAGCTGGTAGAAGGCATAACATAGTGTCCCCTCAGACATCAGGGCTTGAAGAATGGAGTGAATTCCCAGAGTTGGGGATCATTGGAGACTTGCTTGCCTCATCAGACATCAACAACAGAACTTCTGTTTTGGTATTGCAACAACAAAAACAAAGGATTTAAACTATAAATCCATTAATTTTCTCATGGTGAAAGTGTCACGCCCCAAACCCAAAAGGGTCCAAAGCATGAGAAAAGAACTATTAGGAGAGATTCTGTAGGATTTTTTTTCCCATAGGATAAGAGTATATAACCATACTAAGTGCCCATTTGTTTTAGCTTTTAGAAGCTGAAACGGGCTTTTTGAAGAAAGCTGGAGGTGGAAGCCCGTTTGGTGAAGCATAAACGCAACTTTTTTGAAAAAGTTGTGTTTTGGGCCAAGGCATAAAACGTGCAAGCCATTATGGAGCTCTGGAGGTCCATTTTACAAAAAGTCCATGCGCGTTCTGAAGCTATCCGTTGGGCTCTTCTCCTAATTACCAAATTACCCTTGATAAATCATCAGTTCACACGCTGTCCCTCATTCCTCTCATCTCATCTCTCTGCTTTGCACCAAAGCCCTGAAGCTCACTCACGCCTCTCATCTCTTCTCTGCTCTGCCCTCTCTGTGCTGCTACAAGCCTCTCTGTGGTAAGTCTTCTTCTTCTTTCTTCGTCATCCGTGAATCTTCTTCCGCTTCTTCTTCTTTCTTCGTCTTCTTCAACGCGCATTGATCAGTAATTTTTTTTAAAATTTTATTTATGTCTAATTTGATTTGAGAAATACATTTTGAAGGTAGAGATTTGATCAACAAAACACCAAGCAACACTGATCTGCTACCAAAAACCACCAGGTACCAACGCTAATCTGAATTTTTTTTATTTTTTATTTTTTTAGGAGTGTGGGGAAAAAATTTTCAGATCTTGCATGCTTTGTTCTTGCTAATGATCTATTTGTTCTCTTGTCGGGTACTGAAAAAATTTGTGGGTACATGGTTTGTAATTTTTTTTTTCTTTTGTGGATGCTCTGTCTTTCTAAGTTATTAGTTGCTAACCCGTGCGATGCACGTAAAAATTCCAAAAAATGAAATATTTATGAAACATCCTAAATAGGTTTTTTTTTTTTTTTTTTTAATAAAAAAAATTCAAAAGAGGGAACTCTAACACTTACACTTACTTATTACACAATCTAGAAATTGTCCTATAGGATATATGTCCTACCTATTTCACAAAAAGCATGAGTTTGTTCTAACACATCCGAAATCTCCTTCAAGCGTGGTTCCTACAGCTCAATTGATGCTAGCAATTGAGTTGGCAAACTCCGCAATCAAATCCCCGATTCACAGTTCGTGATAGGAGTGTAACACTCAATAGAGCATGGCAGCCATCCACAATGGGTTTCCTTGGCAATGAATTAATTATGGACTATAACAGGAGAACCATGACTATCTCTAAATATAATGCCCAAACCTGCATAATAGATGGCTTTGAAAAAAGGCCAGTGCCATGTCTAGTTTTGAGATGAGGAGAAACAGGAGCTGCAATTGTTGGGCTCACTTAATATTTTAGCTTATGTTTTTTAGCACAGCAAAGTTTAAAGATATTTTGGGCTAGTAAACAATTAAAGTTTTTTTGGTAATATGTGGGATAAGAATAAGTTGTCATCAGGAAAAAAGAGTATTAGTATTGTATTTATCCTTATTTGTGAGTATTAAATATTTATCCTTATCAATTCCTTTTGAATGGTTCAACAATCTTCTCTTGCTCAAGGCCACATTTCGTCTTTCCTTGACTGGCTCTTCATTCACCTCCTTAAAGAGAGGTTCTAATTTCATACAACATAGGAAATTTCAAGTAGAAAAATAACAAGCATATATTTGGAAGTCTATATTCAATATCTAAAAAGGCTAGTGTTCATTGATTTTTAAAATAGAATTACAAAACCATATACGAAAAAAAATGACAGTGCACACTTCAATGCAATGTGCATTCCTTGTATGGCCAAAATAAAATAAACAAACAGCTACTAAAAAACAAAGCAGGATTGCAATAGCATATTTGCTACACCTTTTTTTTTTTTTTTTTGGTAAAAGCCATTATTGAGACATGTTTTTTTGTTTGGATAAAATTGTCCACCTATAATTTAAATGCATACAATATCTTAAGCCCTCTATTTATTCTTTGTATAGTACTTTAATTATTAAAAGAAATACATAATTTTTCATTGGGATAAGTTAAAAATTAAATCTATAGAATTCGGGACCTTATCTCTTACAATTGGTGAATATATGCAATACCTACAACGTAACAACTGTTCCAATAACAAAGTGTGAAATAATTTAAAAAAAAAAAAAAAAAAAAAAACATACACACACAAGCTCCAACTGACAACTAACTTGTCAAACCCTAAAAACATTTATGACCCATTTCTAAAAACATTCATGCATTTATCGTCAACAACAAAACAACTCTAACTCTCAATAATCATGACCAACCACAGCATACCAAATTTGGAAAAAAGAAACCATTTTCCCATATACTTTTTTCATGGGAAACAAAGAAAAGAATAGTTGTGATCTCTTCATAATTTGCTCTCCAATTTGTTATACCAATAACATATATTCAAGCAAAGATAATTTCTTGAGGGATCAAAAAGGATCTGTGACACCAAGTGGGTATAGATTGTTTATGCAATCTCTACCCACTTGGTGACATCATAATTAATTTAATAATTATTTTAAAAAATAAATATATTAAATTAATAAAAATATAAAAATTGACTAAAATAATTCAAATAAATATAAATATCTATATTTCAATTTTTTCTTTTATATCATAACTTTCATAAGACAAATAAGTAATATTAAATCAAAAGCAAACATAAATAAATATTGAGTATTTCAATCAATGGATGTATATAATATACTTAAACTTTTTGTTAGAGTTTAATATTCTACTACTTTTTTATGCAAGTCTTTATTTAAATTATCTTACATCATGTCTAGCCCATTTGATTACCCAATATTTTTTTATTATGCCCAACCCCATTGATCACGTATGAAAAAAAAAAAAAAAAAAAAAAAACTGAAGAGGGGCGGACATTGGTTTGTCCGCCCATTAAAAAACCGATTAAGTAAAAACACAAGCCCAGGGCAATTTATGAAAGAAATATGTGGTTGACGGCTTGCAAGCCTTTGACACACTATAAAGTGGCTGATAGCTAAGCTTGCCTAAGCATTTAGTGGGTCAAGCACAACCAGTCCATCTTCTGCAACAGCCGAAACCTTTACCATGATAGTCAAGCAAAGAAGACTTGTAGAAATGGAGAAAATGCAGCAAGAGCGAGAGAGATAGAGACAATCTCATGGTTTGATAGCATCTCATGGCGGTTGAAGCTTCAACAATGGCTGTAAGTACCCAAAATAATATATATATATATATATATATAATTTGAACCTTTGAGAACCGAATTACAAATTGTTCAAGCACTTCTTTAATGTTGACAACATTTTGGTTTGGAGGTTGAAGGGCTTTGATTCTAAAAGCTTTTGGTTTTATTTTTTTGGTTTGTTTTGTTTTTGTTTTGGTCTATTTGTTTGCTGAGAACCCCACAAAAAATATCCATGGCTTTAAATATAATAATTTCGTAGGGGCTTATTAGTGGGAAGGATTAGATTCTGCATTGGTATCGGTTAGGTTGATAGGCTCTTTATCTATGGAGGCAAAGAGATTGCAGATATATATAGAAAAATAAAGCAGTGGGGGTTCTATTTGCAATAGGAAACAATTGAACGTTTTGAAAAACCTCTTGACTGGGAATAGGAAGAATCACCATTAATCAAGAGACAGATTTGAAGAAGGTCTGAATTAATGCTCAAGTAGTTGAAAGAATAGCAAAATGTTAATTACAAAAGGAAGAGATAATGCGTACCTAGGAGATGAATAGGTATGAAGAAGTGATTTTTTTAGCAAAGTGGCAATTGAATAGGTATGAAGAAGTGATACAGAGGAGATGAAGAGACCAAGGAGGGAAGAGAGAGAGTTTGGCGTTAGAAAGGTGAAATTCTGAAGTTTTGAAAGTGTGAAAGACAAGAAGAGTAAAAGGAGAAGGAGGGGAGACAGAGGGGTTAGCATTAAAGACAACATTAACAACATTAACGTAAGATTGGTTTTATGGTGCAGATAGGGTTGGAAATCATTTCTGTTTAATAGTATTTTAAAATTATGAGAAATATTTAGAAAAAGTATTTTTAAATTATGGGAAAATTTTAGAAAAAAGAAGGGTAGTGACATGGCTGCTGATGTGGCTTAACAGGAGCGTAGCAACATTAAATGCTACGCTTCAGCTTTTAGTAATATATAAATATAGATGTGATATTTGACAAAAAATCGGAATTGGGTATTATTGTGTTTGTTGATGATTGGTTTTATTGTGTTTGTGAGCTTTGAGTATGTGATATCTATCTTTTGTGGATGCTCTGTCTTGGAGTATGGATTTGCTTGTTGATGATTGGTTTTATTGTGTTTGTGAGCTTAGATCGATGATTAATTTTCTGGGCTTTGTTTGTTTTGCGAGAAATATTTTGAAAAGATAGGAAATTTGGTCTTATACATGTGCTTATTGTTCTTAATCTATCATTGATTTTAATGAAACTCTTTGGGTTTAGCTCATCTAGTTTTATTTTTGTGTATCTTTACTGGACAAGATTAGCTCTGATTTAGTTCATTAATAAATGTGTTAACTAGGATTCGTTTGTGAATAACTTGCTCCTGAATTATTTGTATAAGGTTTTTCTACCACTTGGTGATGATGGATGGGTTCATTAGTAGTTGTCTCCTTTTTTTTTTTTTTTTAAATAATATCATGTAGTACAATTTAAACTTGGGTTATTGGTATGTATTTTATCATCTTTTTTACATTTTTGTGTTGTACAATTTAAACTTGGGTTATTGATATGTATTTTATATATTTTTACATTTTTATGTAGTACAATTTAAACTTGGATTATTGGTGTATATTTTATCATCTTTTTACATTTTCATTTTGTGCTTCATGATGATGAAAATTATTTAGATTTAATTAATATTAATAAGAAGTCATTAATGGTAATAACAAATAATTATGACACTAAAAAAGAAAAATTGCCCAAACATTATTAAAATAATACCAATAATATATATTTATTATTATTATTATTATTATTTTTAGTAAGTATATGAAGTAGTTGATTTAAGTATGAAATAAACTTACATCCAAAAAAAAAAAAAAAAAAGTATGAAATAAACTCCCTTATATATATATTGTCATTTTTGGTAATTTATCCCTCAAATTGTCACTTTTATAAGTGCTAGCCAAATACTCAGCTTTTTCAAAAAACACTTTTTAATAGTTTTTACCAAACACTCAGCTTTTTGAAAATGCACTTTTTTATTATGCACTTTTTGAAAACTCCACTTTTTCATTATGTACTTTTACAAAAAGCTGAACCAAACTCACCCTAAAATCTGCACATTACAAGTCAGAGTTCTATAACATATTTACAGACAACAACTAAAAATCATGTGCCTCCACATAATACATGAATATATTACAAAACTCCAATTGGATTATACAAAGTCACAATCTTACCAAGAATAAGGAACATTAACATTGATTCGAGGCCTACCACGCCAAAGGCTAACAAACCCCAAGCGACAACCTTCAATAGAATTAATTAAGGTCTCGTTGAACATAGCAAGATCGAGTTATCAACCATTTACAGCAAAAGTCTCCAAATTTAACATAGCACTCCAATCATCACCAATGAAGTAAGCTCCATACCCAAGGAATAGCTAATTAATCTAAAAAACTGTTAGAGCGTCGAATGAGCTAAAACTTAGTAAGTAGCATAATTAATGGGAGTAGGGGAAATGCAAGTTTCATGCTGTACAGTTTATAAAGCATGTTTTGATTTGGGAAATTTCTAACTGAATACTACAAGATCATTTTTTCAATAATAATATGACAAAAATGATTAAATAATGAAATACAAAGTTTCTCAAAGTAAATACCTTGAAACTATATACCATAATCTGTGAGCACTAACAATATAATTCCAAAGCCATAAAATCTAACATACGGTAATTTATCACAAATATACCACACTACCACATAGACCGGTCAGGGGATCCACCCATTCACAACTGGCATGATATTGTCCTCTCTGGTATGCAGTCTCTTGGCCCTATGGGCAGTAGCCTCACCCATACCCTCCAGGTTTTTCTCTCCCCCCATGGGCAGCAAGGAGAGCGCGTCAAATAGTACCTCTTTTGCATGTGGTCTTTGGCCCTATAGGTAGCAGCCTCACCCACACACAATCAAGGAACCTCTTCCCCCCATGGCAGTAGAGAAGAATGTGTCATCTAAAGTGAAAGGGTACTGACCTAGATTTGATTCCATTGTCACAAAGAATATGGAAACCAAATCGGGTGATCATCGGGAAAATCACACATGGCATAAGGTTAAAGCACCATAAAACTCACATGTATACATGTACTTTCAAATATATAGTTTATATCCAGGTAGTTTTAGAAAAACTTTAAATAATCTAACTTCCAAAAAGTTTGTAAGATTTTCGACTCCATTCTTTGTCAAAAATATTTTCTATCAATTTCCCAAATAACAAGACAAGATAAGCATTTTTAAATTTTCCAATTTTCCTTGTCAACAATTCATGCATTTCCCCAAATGCAATACCAAATATGATGCACTTTTCATAAATAATAATATATAATAGGGTCACAACACAATACTTTTTAGAAAAATATAGTTCCACAAATAATTTTCCAAAATGTGTTTGACCTTAAAACAACATTTATGCAATATGGTTATTTTCCAAAAATCCCATTAAAAAGCTACTTACCTTGCAACCCACAAAAAACCTGATTCTCCTAGCTCCAAAGGAGATTAGCTAGAATCTAAATAATATCAAGCAAACCTATCACAATAAGCATAAAGCTTGAAATTGTATCTAGCTACAAGTTAGGAATTGTCAAATAAGCAACTAATTAGGCAAGCCTAGTATTTAACCTCATCAATAATGTATTCCACTTCCAAAGTTTTTCAACAAATTAATTCACAAGGCATAGGTTCCAATTTATAAATTTAACCCATTCAATATCATCTCCAACATTATGACTAACTTCCATAAGATTTATATAATATCATCAAGAGACCCATGGAAGCAAAATCACAATATCCTCCAAGACAAACAATTTTAGAACTTCAACTAACTCCAAATCTATATATTACTAAAAGCTGAAGCGTAGCATTTAATATTGATACGCTCTCGTTGAGCCACATCAGCTGCCATGTTATTTCTAATTTTTTTTTCCTTGAATTTTTCCTATAATTTTAAAATACTTTTACTAAAATTTTCCCTAATTTTAAAATACTATTAAAAAGAAAATGATTTTTAGCCATATCTTCACCATAAAGCCCAATCTTTATAGCTTTAATTATGTTAACCATAAAGCCCAAAAATGAATATTACATTGCTGTCCACCATTAAGCCTAAATCCAACCCTTTATTCTTTTAAACGCCAACCCTTTCTTCTTCTTCTTCTTCTTCAGATCTTCAGCATGACTAATGCCAACCTCTCTCTCTTCCAAAGATAGATTCAATACTTCAGACCTTCGGCTTTCTAACTCCAACCTCTCTCTTCCCTTCTTTGTCTCTTCCTCTCCTTATTTAAGTGAATCACCCCTTCATACCTCATCACTATCTCCCGTCCTTTTTCTCTTCCTATCTTTCACGGTTTTGAAATTCCTCATTTAATTGAATCAGAAACAGCATATTTACAGAAGAGCTTAGAAATATTGATAGAATGTGGACGATTCACTTCAGGTATTTCACCTTTGTTCATGTTTCACTTGGGAGTGTTTTTCTGAATGATTTGCTTAGATTGATGGGTTTGGAGCCCTATAGTGGGTTTTGCTAATTTCAATTATTGGATGCATTGCTCTCTCTTTTGTGTTTCAGTAATTCAATCAACATTCTGTTTCCTATCCGTATCCTTTGCGAGAGGCAAACTGGTTTGACCACAGGCCTAGGTTCAAGGCCACCATCAACTTTAATGGCAAGAAGTTGTAAGTTGCCTCCTTTGTACGAGCCATTGAGGTATACTGAAATTTTATTTTCTATGTATATGTAAAATTTTTAGGGTTAATTCTTCTATGTTTTCCTATTTGGGTATTGAGTTAATGGTCTGCAATATTTTGTATTTTTAGTTGTTGCTGTTGGCTGTAGAGAAAATCTCAGAAATTAGGGTAAGGAAAATTACCCCAATCTGTGATTATTTTTATTAGGCTTATATCAAGTTGAGGTTATACAACTTCAGGGGGATCAAAGGAAGAATGTTTCCACCTTCCTTGTGCAGGCTGTCATTGTGAAGAAGGAACATATCAAGATTCATTGTTTTTTAATAGCTGCAGCCTACAGGTTAATCTCCATATGTGGTTTACATTATTCTTGCCACGCTATAATGGATAGTTTATGATTTGAACATTAGATTGTAGCCATAATACATGCAACTTTGTTATATGTACGTCTATCTTCTATGTCAATTTGGTAGTTTTGCTACTTGCTGAGTTGTGTGGGAGGGTCATTATGGATTGTATCGAAGCCTTTATCTAAACCTTAATCAATAATACTAATTTCCTATTTTATATAGATGATTTTGCATTGATTGGGTGTATTTAAATGTCTAATTGATTTAATTGTCACGTAATTAGGTATTGCCACATTCAGCTATGATAAATTGATAATAGAGTAGATAAACTAATAGAAAAGGCCAAGAGTTATTCAAACAAGAAATGAACACCTTAATAACTTCTTCTTTCATTGCAAATGCTTTTTTTTTTTTAATTTTTTTTTCATGTTTTTAGCTGTACATCATTAAGCAAGGGTTACATATGCTTCTTTATTCATTGTTTATTCCCCCCCCCCCCCCCCCCCCCTTTTTTTTTTGGTAGTAAGCATAATTTAATTATTGCATTTGAAGTTCTTTTCCTCCTTCGTTCTTTCTTATGTTTTTTTTTTTTTTTTGTTTGCTTCAAAAGAATGTACTACTATATATGTAGTATGCTCGTTGGAGAAGTTAAATATTATGTTATGCTTAGTTAAATGAGATTTTTACTTCAATTTTTTTTTTTTTTTTTGGGCTTCAATTTTTATAATTTTTAGCTATAAGTTCCACAGGGCTCGAGTTTCTTAGGGATTTTGTGCACGCTAAATCTCTCTCTCTTCATCTTAAATTTGCTTATTTTATAGCGTTTACCCAATTTTTTTTTAAATGAAAGAATTCTGAGTTTGTTAATTTTTAAATTTTGAGCAAGTTATTGGGGTTTTAGTTCATAAATTTTGCAGTTAGAATATTGTTTCAAATTTGGTGAATTTTGGGGAATGTAATAGTGTGAAAATTTTATAAACTTTTACTGCCTAAGAATCCAACTTGAGTCTAACAAGAAAGCCATGAACAACTTAAGTCCAACATGAAGGCCATGAACATCCAAGTAGCCTGTTGCCATGTTTTTGTTTCAATTCTTTTCCCTCCCCTAATATAGCTTTGTCGTTTGATTTGTTATTTCAAACTGAAATAACACAATTTTCTTATCCTAGATGAAATTGTTTATGGGTTTTTATTTTATGTATAGTTTTCAATGCAACTAACATCAATTCAATACACAAACATGAAGGTGGAAATGAGAGTTCTTGAAGCTCTTTTTTAAAGCTCTCTCTGATTTATTAATTTCCATTGCTTACTGTTTCAATGTTAAGGATTCAGTGACAAACTTATTTTGTATTTGTGCTATTGTTGTACTTGTGGAGAAAATTTAATGAGTTTTCTATGTTTGTGTTTTGCAGTTCGTATTGATTTGCTGGATGTGAATGGTGATGTGGGTCGACTTAGACGAAGATAATGAGCTACCTGTCTTCTATCTCAAGGTTTTGTTTTTCCTTTATATTAAGCTGTAAATGTGTAATAGTTTTTTTGAAATCTTATGTAGATTCTATTTATAGTCATAGGTTCAACATAATATATTCAAAGAAACTCCTATTAATTATTTTTTTACTGAGTTATTGAATCAAACATGCATCCAAAATCTGTTTTAAATGAAAATAATACAACTGATGATTATTTACCCTTTTTTTTAGACTAGAGACAAATATTAACTTTGAGTTGTGTACTTGATGGTTCACTCCCACACATAGAGTGGAAGAAAACCATAAACTGAAGTTCTATGGAGTTCTTGAAAACTTGCCTCAAGTTATGATTAGGAGTTCTATGATGATTGTATGTAACTTATTAATGAACATGGTGGAAAAATTGAATCAAAAGGAAAGAGGAACCATTTTGGATTAGCACATGTTGACAATTTGGGGTTTGATGCTGTCATAGAAGTTTCAGTGGAAGTCTTCTCTCAGTTGCTAAGCTGTCACGTATGTAAATTAGGTTAGTTATTGAAAAAAAAAATTGTAAATTAGGCTAGATATTGAAAGTTTTTGCTGAATGCTATAGTTACTAAAAGCTATGTTTAGCTACTAAACTACTTGAGATGTTCCTTAAAATTTTGGGATATAAGTTAATAAGAAATGTCTTTTACATTATGCTTTTAGATACACTTTTTATTCAACTTTGATGTTGGTTTTTATTCGCTTTTAGATTTTATAGAGAAGTAGGAACACAAAATTTGTATTTTAATTTTGTGTGTGTTGTGTATGCATATCCACATTCCCGCACACAATATATACACTATTAACTTATATAGTTGCATGGCTAGATAGTTTAGCAAATACCTGTTACTCTTAAATGGGGTTTTGCATTTTAATAAAATTTAATGAATTCAAAGTGGAAATTTGTTAGATAGCACTGATTGTGTTTTCAACCAATTGAATGTCAAGAAACATTTGACATTTTTTTTCTAGTTTATGTAACATGCCTCATTAAATAGATCAATCTTCAAATTGTTAGGACATACGTGATTCAATGTTAGGAACATATGTCATTATTTTATGTAATTGGCTAATCCTTTGAAAAAACGCACTTTACTTGTAATTGGGTAGATCTAGTATGTGTTTAATACTTCAAGGAAAAATGTTTCAAGTTCAAGTGTTAAAGCCATGCAAGTTTGTTCAAGAAACAAGTGAAAAAGTGCTGGATTTTAAAGCTCGACAGCTAGCTCGATAAATGGCTATCTATTGAGGTTTATGAAACTTAGTTTTTCAGAGTTGTTTTTCTTCCAATCCGTGGGTGTATGTTTGGGCTTTCTTTTCTCACAACCCTACACATATATAATGATTATTTTAAGGGTTGTCAAAGGTAGCACAATTGAAAAAGTGTAGAGCAAAGTCTTATTCATGCAAATTGTGACTGGAGACAAAATTTGCCCTAGTTTATCTTTCTCTTGAAGAAGCTACTGTGTTTGTACACTGTAGGGTTTTGTGACCAAGGAGCTTCTTGATCTTCATCGTGTGATGAACTGAAGAACTTTGCAGCCAACATTTTTCTCAAGTTGGTGATCAAGTCGCGTACTGGGATCCGCGCATCTATTGGTTAGTCACGTACTGGGAGCCGTGCATTGAAAAGAGAGATTGTCACTACAGAACAAGTCCAATTGGATACTGGGGTAAAGGTTTAACTGTAGGTTGGTATAAAGTACTGTGATTCCTTTACTTGTAACTGCTTGTTGTGATAATAATGAATTCTCGGGAGTGGTGACCTTAAAATCACCCGGTGGAGTTTTTTGCCATGTTGGCTTTCCCCATTCGAAAACAAGTCACCCGTGTCAATTTAATTTCCGCTGCATTTAGTTTAATTGGTGATTTGTTTGTGCTGCCACGCATATTGTATGTTAATCTAATCAATTAATCAACTTGACTAATTATTACAAGGGTTCAATACATTCTTGGCCTATCACAAATATTTAGAAACAAATTATAAGTAGCATGTAGCTTTGGAATATGAACTAAACATTAGACTTGTGAATCTTTTTTCCAACTACAAAATGTACTAAAACTGAGAAACACTATTTGAAAAGAGATTTAATTGGAAAATAATTGTGCTTGCTGAAGGAGCAATAAAGATTCATAAATTTACTTTTGTAAGTCTGGAATGAAGTATTTTTAAAGGTTATGATTATGGATTCATCAAACTTGCAACATTTAACCATTTAAATTTGCTGTTTAAGTACATGAATATTGGGAATTAATCTTATAGCTTTTATCAATCTAGAGGAAGATGAATTAAAAAAAAAATGAATTTCTTGAACACTTTTCTGAATTTTCCCATGCATTGCATGGGTTAGCGACTAGTAATAAATAAAAATTATATTTACCATCTATTTCACATTAAAAATTTAGGACATATATGATTCAATGTTAGGAACATATGTCAATATTTTATGTAATTGGTTAATCCTTTGACAAAACGCACTTTACTTATAATTGGTTCGATCTAGGATGTGTTTAATGCTTCAAGAAACAAGGTTTCAAGTTCAAGTGTTAAAGCCATGCAAGTCTGTCCAAGAATTAAGTGAGAAAGTGTTGTTCATTAAAACTCGACAACTAGTATCTATCGAGGTTCAAAAGAGCTGTTTCAGCCCGAGGCTCGACAGTTGCTCAACAGATAGGGTATCTATCAAGATTTATGAAGTTCAGTTTTTCAGAGCTGATTTTCATCCAATCCATGAATGTATGTTTAGGCTTTCTTTTCTCACAACTCTAAACATATATAAGGATTGTTTTAAGGGCCATCACAGCTGATGCAACTTAATGCAAAAGTTTTTCACAAGCATATTGCAAACCGGAGACATATACCCTAGTTCATCTTTCTCTTGAAGAAGCTGCTGTGTTTGTACACTTTAGGGTTTTGTGACCAATGAGCTTCTTGATCTTCATCGTGTGATGAACTGAAGAACTTTGCAGCCAACATCTTTCTCAAGTTGGTGATTAAATTACGTACTAAGATTCGCGCAATTGGTTAATCACGTATTGGGAGCCGTGTATTGAAAAGGAGAGATTGTCACTACAGAACAAGTCCAATTGGGTATTGGGGTAAGGGTTCAACTGTAGGTTGATAGAAGGTACTATGATTCCTTTACTTGTAAACGCTTATTTTGATAATAGTGGATTCTCGGGAGTGGTGACCTTAAAATCACCCGGTGGAGGTTTTTGCCGTGTAGGTTTTCCCCATTCGTAAACAAACTACCGTGTCAATTTATTTTCCGCTGCATACTTAGTTTAATTGGTGATTTGTTTGTGTTATCACGTATTTTGCATGTTAATTCGATTAATTAGTAAACTTGGCTAATTAATCAATTAATTCATCATAAGGGGTTAATACATTCTTGATCTATCAAAAAAGCCAAAACCCCATAATTTTCACCACTTAGATAGCCATCATTGTAAAAACTACAAACCCACGCATCAAATAAATCCACCAAGACAAAACCCATACATATAAACTGTTAGGTTCTAAAGACTTAGGAATTTATGTATTTAGAACTCTAATTTGTATTGTTGGCAAACCATGATCAAAACAGGTTGTTTAGTCTTGTTTAGATTCGCTCAAAGTTGTGCGTTTATGTAAAGTTGGAATCGAGTGGCTGCAGAAAGCATTTGTGACTTTCGGCCTGGCTCGATCAATCGAAGCTTAGGCTCGATCGATCGAATCTCGGGCATAATGTTTTTTTTCTGCAGATTTTCAACTAAGCCCTAGCCTATTTTAAAACATTTTAGGGTTTTATGTTTTGTCAAGGTATATAAGGCAAACCCTAGTCACGTTTTAAAGGTTGCTTATCTTGCGCATATTACTGTTTAGTGTAAATCTTATGTGAGATCTAAAGGAGTTTTCCTTTACACAAAGCTTAGGGTTTTCAAGGAGGAGATGTTATCTACACCTTGATGATCAACTCAGTTACTGCCATTGAAGCCTAAAGAAAAACAAGCGTGGGTGCTTGTATCTGGTGGTGAATCCAAGAAAGAAGGAGTTCGTGGTCTCGGAGTTTGCACGTGGTCGTGTCAGTTAGTTCTACTAGTGGGTAGCAATAAGAAGTCGGGAGTGGGGGCTTGTAAGTCTTATTGTATGAACTTCGATTCTTTCAAGATAGTGGATTCAAGTTTACCTTGAGGATAGCTAAGTCAAATCCTCCCCAGGTTTTTATCGTGTGGTTTCCTGGGTCATCATATCATTGTGTTATTTACTTTTTCGCTACCATATACTTGATATGATTGTTTGATCGTGATAACCTAGATTTGCATAATTTGACTAAGTTAATCACTTAGCTAATTAACTAGGTTAATCTGGTTAGGTTAAGGGGTCTAAAAATCGTTCATAAACACATAAATATCACTTCCAAAGATCATAAATCACATGGGTATCGTTATCAAAGCGTAGATAAAAATATAACCTCAAGAAAAATATAAAACCCACCAAAAGATTAGAAATTTTACCTCAAATAAAAGATGTGAAGGTGCTTGGAGGTTCTTAAGGATTTTCCTGTGATCTTGCCAGAAAATTGATGGTGGAGATGGTGTGGAGTGGAACCAGTGGGAGAGTGTGGAAAATGAGAGTGTGTGTTTAAGAGCATTCTCATCAAAGGTGTTAAAAATGCTAAAAAATAGCATTTAGCATTTTTAATACCTTAAATCATAAAAACATACCTATAATAAAGATGCTAAATGCTAAATATTTTAGCATTTAACTACAATGAGCTGTTATTGATAATAGCTCATTGTAGCTAGATTGTGAACAAAAAAGTATTTTTTTATTCCTTCTCTAATCTCTCTCACTATTATCTTCTTTCTTTTTCTCTCACAGGTTTGACTTCTCTCTTTTCTTCTTTTTTTCTCTCAGCGGTCTTACTTCTTCTCTCTTTTCTTCTTTCACCAGCATCAATGACTGAAAAATCACTGTGGTAGTGGTGGTGTTGTGATGGAGTTGAAGGGTTTTTTTTTTTTTTGTTGAGGTAACTTGCGATTTTGATGGTGTTGTTTTGGCTGGTGGTGTTGGTCTATTTTAATAAATTTTGTGGTGGGTTGTTGATGACGGTGGTTGTAGTGGTGGTAGTTTTGTTTTGGGTTGTGGCTGCCATAATGGTGGTTGTTTTGGGTTTTTTACAGTGGGTTGTGGCTGCCACGGTGGTGCTGAACGTGGTTGGTGGCTGCCAAAATTTCCAATTTGTGGGTTTTGGTGGATCCGGTTTGTTTGTGTGTGTGTGTGTGTTTTTTTTTTTTCCTCCAGTGGTGGTGGTCGGTTGCAGGGGTTTTGGAATTGTGTGTTTTTTTTTTTGGTTGGGGGTTGAGGTTGTGGGTGGTGGTGGTGGTTGTAGCTATGGTTGTGGCTGTGGTTGTAGCTATGGGCGGTGATGGTAGTGGGTGTTGGCAGTGGCAGTGGGTTTGTTGGTAGTGGAAGAGATGAGATTGAGCATGAAAAATAATAATAAATTTTTTTTTAATGAAGTGGTAAGAAATATAAAATTTTTGATGTTAGGTGTATTGTAAAGTGAATTGTTAAAATTGATAAAATAAATTTTTGAGATGCTAAATACTAAAATTTTTAAAATCTTTAATGAGAATGCTCTAAGGGTCTGTTTGGTTGGAAGAGTGGAAAAGTGGGAGGATAGAAAAGTGAGAGGATAGAAAATATTTAGTTTTCCCTCGTGTGTATTTGGTTGGAGGGGTGGAAAAGTAGGAGGATGGAAAACTCTTTTGTTTGGTTGAAAACAAAAGTGAGGGGATGGAAAATGTAGTTTATATAAATTGACTATTATACCCTTGTTACATAATAGGTAAAAAATAGATTTATTTGTACTCATTAAATAATATAAAATTTACCAACAATTATATTTTTCAATGAGAAGTGTTACGTCCATAACATTTTTCGCAATACTTTCACAACAAAATTTATGTGGAAGTTATTACTAGTTCTAATTTGAACCCACCATTGAAATTATTTTTTTACTCACCAATATTAACTAATGACAATCTATTATTTAAAATTTATTGTGAAAATATTGTGGTAACATTTCTCAATTAAAATTTTTTATTCATTATATTATTTCCCCTTTTCCCAACCTTCATTTCATCCATACGTTGTTTTTTTATTTTTTTATTTATTTCCTCCACATGTTGTCCTTCCTTATCCTTGTCCCCCTTATTTTATCTTATCCCTATCCCCCTTCTTTTTTATCTTCTTCCTCAGCACAACTCTCATTCTCTCCTTTTTTTTTTTCCACCTCCAACGCTCTCTCTGTTTTTTTTTTTCCTCCACACGTTGTCCTTCCTTATCCCTATCCCTCTTCTTTTATCTTATCCCTATCCCCCTTCTTTTTTATCTTCTTCCTCAGCACATCTCTCATTCTCTCCTTTTTTTTTCTCCAGCTCTCTCTATGTGTTCCTTTTTTTTTTTACTTGATTCAAGAACGGGGTATTATGGTAAAAGTGCAATGAGGCAGTTTTCTCTCATGGCTTTTCCTCCCGATTTGGGAGGAAAAAATTTGTGGGCTCGGGAGAGAAAATTTTCTCCCGGGTTTTCCACTCTTCCTATTTTCTTTCTATTCCCAAACAGAGGAAAACTCAATTTTCTACCATATTTTCCTTCCTATATTTTCCATCATTCCTAAATTCCACCCAACCAAACACAGTGTAAGTGAAAAGAAAAGAAAGATAACAAAAGGAAGAAATGGAATGGCCGGCTAAAAGAGAGAAAAGACATTGTGTGAAAATGATTGGTGGAGAATGGTGGGTAGGTGGGGGCACGTGTGACACTAAAAAAAATCTGACCATTTCTTCCCCCCCTTCTTTTTTTTTTTTTTGACTTGGGACGTTAAAGTGTACATTTATAGGCCAGGGTGATAGGTAGTTTGTTGTTAGGTTTTTAAGGTAGTAGTTTGAGAGATCTAATATTAATGGGGTTAGAACTTAGAAGGACTTCTAAATGTATTGTGTGAATAGGGCTGCCCTGTTTTGAAGCCTATTATTATTAACGTTTAAGTAACAAATTATCCAGCATAGTCCTTTGCGGATTATTCCCAATTTTGTTGTAGTAGTGTTATGCTTTCTGAAACTTGTTTCATCTTAAATTTCAATCCAACCCTAAGAGCATCCTCATTAAGGATGCTAAAAGGAGTATATGCTAAATTTTAGCATCAAAACACCAAAAAAGCAACTCCATCAAAACTTTCAAATTGTAAAATTTTTGGCATACTTGCACAGTGAGCTTGTATTAATACAAGCTCACTGTAGCCTGAATTGTAAAAAAAAAAAAGTTTTTTATTCTTATGTTGGTGAGGTGGTTGGCTGGTTGTTTGTGTTAAATTGTTTTATTATTATTTTAATGAGTAGTTTATATTATTTAAATGAAATGGTAAAAAATATAAAAGTTTTGATGTTTGATGTATTTTAAAGTGGGATGGTATAATAAATAAAGTAGATTTTTGAAGTGTTAAGTGCTAAAATTTTTAGCATTTTTGATAAGGATGCTCTAATGGGTTTAAAATTTTCAAAATCCATTTTAATAAAGATTAAAATAAAATGAAAAGGAAAAAGTTTATACAAAAATACTAGATTACCAAATCGGAACTCCCCACTCCTAATAAGTATTATGCACCAAATATGGTTGAAATTATTTAGTGCACCCATTGTATTACGCTCTCCCCTTAGCTCTTGTTTGGGAGGAGGGAATGAAATGGAATGGAAAATAATGAAAATAAAAATTTTAGAATATACTTCCCTACCCTTGTTTGGGAGTTTTAGTGGAGGAAAAAGAAAGTCCATTATCTTATTTGGGAATTTAAGTGGGAGGGAATGGAATAAATAGGAGAGAATACTCATTCCTCTCTATTCTGTTAAAACTTCAAATTTTCATTCTCTCTGAAATTGGGAGAAATGAGAGTGAAAGAAATTAAATTTAATGAATTTTTACTAAAACTCCCAAAATACCCCTATATATTCAACCGTTTATTTTAAAATAGGGGTCTAATAATAAAATTGTCATAAAATGACTCTATTCTATTCCAGTTAGCTTAATTGGTAAAGTCTCTAATGGTTGAATAAGAGATCTAAGGTTCAATCCCCGCCTACTCCAAAAACTGTTTGGTGTCTTGGTCTGATGATAAAAAGCAATCATTCATTTTCATTAAATTCATTTCCTTTATTTTAAAACATCCAATTAAGGTTACTTAATTTCATTCCATTCCATTCTTTTCCATTCATTTTCCTTGCTTAAATACATTCCATTCCATTCTATTCCCTCATGATCATTCCATTCCATTCTCTTATGAACTCTTAAACGAAGTCTTAGAGGCGATGCCACATTGTATCCATTTGAACCCCTAGCTTGGAAAAAAAAAATTTCTATTTTTTTTTTCGGTTTTGACCACCTAAAATAAAAATCTAATCAACCTAATAAAGCCCAACAACAATCCAACTTGATCTAAAATCTGAAAAATTTAGCAAGCCTAACAACTAAAATTAGTAATTTATTAATCTTAAATCTCAAAAAAAAAAAAAAAAAAAGATAATTAAGTGGGCAGTAAAGTGTAAACACTAGCACTCCATTTATTTCAATGGGAAGTTTTATGTGAAAATAGTTTCTTGTATTTTACTATGTTTAATAGTATCTGAAAAAATGGGTCAAAAGAAAACTATATATTAACATCCATTATTTAGCTTGACTTGAGATAGAGTTGTTTTCCACTAAAATTTTCTATTTAAAATTTTATGGAAAACAATTTTATCTCACGTGAAACTAAATAAGGGAAGTCAAGAAAGTTTTTTCCAACTCATATTAAAGTTGCACTTAAACATAGGAAAAAGAGATATTTTTCTAAAAATACTTTTTAGAAAATGTTTGATAGGCCAAAAACGAATTGACCCATTGTGATTAAATTAATTGATTAATTGGCTAAGTTATTAATTAATCAAATTAACATGCAAACGCGTGGTAGCACAAAAAAAATCAGCAGTAAACTAATTATGCATCGGAAAATAAATAACATGGTGATTTCTTTACGAATGGAGAAAACCTGACGGCAAAAACCCCACCGGGTGATTTTCAGGTCACCACTTCCGAAACTCCACTATTATCACAATAAGCGGTTACAAGTAAAGGAATCCCAAGTACCTTACCAACCTACAGTTGAACCCTTACCCTAATACCCAATTGGACTTGTTCTGTAGTGACAGTTTCCCTTTTTGATGCACAGCTCCCAAGTACGTGACTAACCAATTGCGCGGATCCCAGTACGCGACTTCAATCACAAACTAGAGAAAGTTTGTTGGCTGCTGTTAGGTTCTAAGGTCTTAGGAATTTATGTATTTAGAACTCTAATTTGTAATGTTGGCAAACCATGATCAAAACATTGCATTTAGTCTTGTTTAGGCTTGCTCAAAGTTGGTTTATTATTGTAAAGTTGGAATCGAGTGACTGCAGAAGTTCTTGGGACTTTTGGCCTGGCTCGATCGATCGAAGAATAGACTCGATCGATCGAAAATCGCACAGGTTGATTTTTCTGCAGAATTTCCAACTCAGCCCTACTTCATTAAACGTTTAGGGTTTTATGTTTTTACCCTAGGTATATAAACTAAACCCTAGCCACGTTTTTGAAGGTTGTCCATATTGCTTTGTTGCTCATACATTGCTGTTTTGTGTGAATCTCTTGTGAGATCTTTGAGGAGCTTTCCTTTACACAAAACTTAGAGTTTTCAAGGTAGAGATGATTTCAACATCTTGAAGATCATTACAGTTGCAACCATTGGAACTTAAAAGAAAAGCAAGCGGGGAGCTTGTAGCTGATTGAGGAATTCAAGAAAGAAGTAGTCCGTGGATTCGGAGCCTGCGCGTGGTCGTGTCAGGAAGTTCTACTGGTGGGTAGCATTAGGAAGTCGAGCGGGGAGCTTGTAG
Organism: Quercus ilex subsp. ballota; assembly: GCA_032727855.1. NCBI lineage: Eukaryota > Viridiplantae > Streptophyta > Magnoliopsida > Fagales > Fagaceae > Quercus > Quercus ilex. The sequence goes on from CM064908.1 coordinate 29,706,852, forward strand.
TCCTTTTGTAAGAACTTTAATTCTTTCATAGTGAATTCTGTTATGCCTTGAGGATCGGTGGGTCAAATCCTCCCCAGGTTTTTACCGTGTGGTTTCCTAGGTGATCATATCTTGTGTTCATTTATTTTCCGCTGCATTATTATTCTTGATATGATTGTTTGATTGCTTTAACCTAGAATTGCATAATTTGGCTAAGTAACAACTTGGCTAATTAATCTAGGCTACGCAATCTGGTTGTTTAAGGGGTCTAAATTTCCATCAGCTGCAAAATTCTTTAGTTCATCTCAACGATGACGATCAAGAAGATGCTTGGTCACAAAACCCTTTGGTGCAAATACACAGCAACTTCTTCAATAGTGATGAACTAGGTCAAAACTTTGTCTCCGGTCATAATTTGCTTGAATAGAGTTTTCTCAATGCTTGTGCAACTTGTGAACCCTTTGACGACTCTTAAAAAAATCCTTTTATATGTCTAGGATTAGAAGAAAAGAAGGCCCAAAGACGCATTCACGGATCCCAACAAAACTATTCAAAAATTTTGATTTTATAAACCTCGACAATAGAAGTTGTCGAGAATCTGTCAAGCTAGTTGTAGAGCCACGGGCAGAACAGCTTCCTTAAGCTCAATAGATGCAGCTGTCGAGCCAGCTGTCGAGCTTTAATGAATTTTCACTTTCAGCTTGTTTTCTTGAACAGACTTGAAGGTTTTAACACTTGATCTTGAAACATGGTTTCTTGAAGTATTTTAACACATCCTAGATCTACCCAAAATACAAGTAAATTGCGTTTTGTCAAAGGATTAGCCAATTACATAAAAGCGTGACATATGTTCTTAACATGTGAACCACATATGTCCTAACAATCTCCCCATTTGGCAATCCGTGACAAAACCACAACAAACAAATGAGATATGAGAGAAGTCATAAATCACTCAACTCATATTCACTTGTTTAATACAATAAAATCTATCCTAGCACAAACTCTTGAAAAACTTTGCAAGAAGAGAGTTTATGGTAAGTAGACTTTGACAACCTGTATTTTTGAAACACTTTAAACAAAACTCATCAAGACATTTTAGTGTGAAACAGAAATAATAGATTGCATACAAGTATAAGAAGCATATGTATTAAGAAAGAAAAGAAACAACACATGTAAGGTAGGTGAAGAAACATGCATCAACATATAAGGAAGATAAGTACAATGTATGTGTAAAAATGGTCACAAGACCGGTGTACAAGAACAATGTATCTATATAAGAAAGAAAAGAAAAGATACATCATAACCTCACTACATCCCTTAAGTATCAACAACACTCCCCCTAACAAAAAAAATCCTATACTAACTCTCCCTCTAAGATGACTACTCTCATATCCCAAAAATACTCTCCCTTTTTGTCACGAGTGACAAAGAGTAGAGTGTCAAGTAGACATCTCATCAGTAGAGCTAGCATTTCCATCATCATCATCCGAAGCATCATCGTCATCACCATCATCATCATCCTCAGCATTAGAATCAGAAGCCACAGGAGGAGGTGGTGAAGGAGTAGCCTTAAAAGCATAGCCACCTGTAGCCGCCTGCCATCGTGCAATACGACCAACACGAACGTTCACCTGATACAACTCTTTAAGGAGTGTATCAAGGTGGGCATCCATGCGCTGTAGCTGCGCTATGATGTCTTTAAGAGATACATCGCCTATGGAAGAGGAGGGAGTAGATGTAGATGGAGTAGACCGAGAGGGTGCCGAACGAGATGGAGTCAAACCGGAGGGAGGAGCTGCTGACTCCTGTCGCGACCTAAACTGAGCCTCACTATGTTTTACGGTAGCGGTGTCTATGGAACACATGATAGAAAAGTGATCAGACAAGGGAAAAGGAATAGAAAAGTGGCATAGAATCCACGTGATAGCTGAAGGGAAGATGAGCTTATCACGGGTAGCCGTATCCCTAAACACATCTATGATGGAAAGAATGAAATGTGAAGGAAAATCTATAGTGAGGTGTTCTAACAAAGAAAGCAAAAATCGAGCACGAGGCTCTGTGATAGAGTTATAGTGAGAGAGTGGGTGCAAAACAAAAGTCATCACCAAGTTCATGAATCTAGGACCTTTAGCAAAAGGCCGACATGGTGTAAACTGACGCTCACCCCAAATAGATGGGTGCTCACAGAAAGTAGACATCATCTCGTCTTTGGACACAGTCCTTAAACGCTCATAACCAGGGTAGTCAGGATGCTCTACACTCGGAACTCAAAGCACATCCACAACAAGCTGAGGTGTGACAGCAAAGTGCGTACCTCGAATGCGAGTGTGAAAGAGAGGTATTGAAGAATCAATCTCGTGCATGTTGCAGTAAAACTCCTGAATAAGTACGAGAGGACAAGTGACCGGGACGTCACACAGTGACTCCCATCCCCGACTGTGAATGACATCGGGAAGGTCAGCATTTGCGAAGTCCGCCAAAATGACTCGGTGTTCCGAATGAACACCTCATCGAGAAAAGTTCTCCGAGTATGCCTTACGGGCATCCTCATCACGGAACCGAATGTTAGAAGGAGTAGGATCAAAAGAAGATGATGCCTAGGAACGAAGAGGGTTTCGAGACGCAGCAGACTTACATTTAGGTGCCATAGACATGATTAACGTAAAGAGAGAGAGAGAGAGAGAGAGAGAGAGAGAGAGAGAGGGAGACAATCAAAAAAGTCCCAAAACATATCAAATATATCAATATATTGAAAAGAGAGTACGTATGCATGAAAATGCATGAGCATGTGACATGCAAAGTGAAAAGCATCATGGGCTCAGCGCAATCCAATCCTACCAGCACACAAGTATATTACACACATCTAAATGCATGAAAATACCATTATAATACAAATGTGATACAATGTATGAGGTTTTACACACATTTAAATGAAAACCCAACCCAAAATTATAAGAAAAACTCATCAATTTTGAAAAACCCCAAAATTTTTCAAAAACCCCAAAACCTAGGTTTCAAATCATGAAATGCATGAAGAATGAAGAGATAGAACGCTTACCAAGTGAAGAAAAACTTGAGGAAGCTTGAAGAAACCTTGAGGAGCAAGAATGGAGTGAGATGAGAGTGTTTGGGAGAGAAAATAGAGTGCTATCGAGAGAGAGATCGAGAGAAATGAGGTTTGGATTGCACGAGGAGCTTAAATAGAAGCCTCAATAAATCTTGACAGATGAGGTGTCGAGAGGTATCGAGGGATTTGTCGAGGTAGGTGTCGAGGAAAAGATCTTCGACAGCTGAAGGTGTCAAGGAGGTATCGAGGGATAAAACACCAGATTGAGGACAAAAGCTCGATCGATCGGCCAGGTGTCGAGAAGCTATCGAGGAGACAGAAAATTTCTCGATCGATCCATAAGGTGTCGAGAAGGTGTCGAGATTGCAATAAGAAAAAGCTGAGAAGCTCAACAGACAACTAGGTATCGAGGAGGTGTCAAGACAGTTTTTAAAAACAATTTTTTGAGAAGAGAAAAAACAGACATGAATGCAATCCAACATGCAACTCAAACACTGATCCAATCAACATATGAAGCTCTCAAAATCAACTCTCAACTGTAATTTTAAGCACATGGATCCTCAAAAACACACACACACACACACACACACACACACACACACACTAAACAAGTCTAACAAATTTTATGTTTCAAAAACAAGTGAAGACAGTTTAGTGAGCATACATTAGCATATGTAAAATCTTGTGATGGCCAAATTACATTGTATCTGCACATGTATCAAGAGTAGCAAAGAATATTGCGTGTTGTGTGTGAGAAACATCGCAAGATTGCATATGTGTATACATGTTATGACGATTTGAGATATGAGAAAATTACTTTAACTCACACACAATCATAATTGTTTGATGGGGACTATCACTTTCGAGGTACATCCTATAACTCCCACGTCTCTTAGAATATATGCTTGCAATCACATTTAAAGCATTTTTGATCTTTTTTCTTTTTATTTTTTTTGCATATTTTCTTTTATTTAGCATATCATGCATGGGCATATAAGAGAGAGAAAAGAAACACCCAAGATGTTAAGTATTGACATTGCACTTTTGCTATGCCGAAGCATACAGATGTCTTTGACACTACACTTTTGCTATGCCGAAGCATACATGTGTCATATTATGATTGGCGGGCAACAGTGGTGAGATGGTTATTTATGCCTTTCTTTTAGGATTTTCTAGTCCTACCCGTCAAAAAGAGTGATACGAGTATTATGTTCAAGAGATAACTTAATCTTACTCATCACAAACAAGAGCTACAAAGTTCACTTGCTTAGTTGTGCATAGAGATGCTCATCTAAGCTACAAAAGATACAAAGTTTAGAAAACTTTGTTTCAATGGCCATCCAAGGTACACAAGTACCAAAGTACACAAAACACACCCTGTTTTTGTATTTTTCAATTTTTTTTTTTTTATAAAAAACAAAATAAGAAAAAACTGAAAACAAACAAACAAAAACATGTTAAACAAAGCAAAGCATAAAACTAGACTGACTCAAAAGAAACAAAACACACAAGTAATGCAACAACGAACAGAAGCAAGACGATTAAAGAAAGTGATAAAATCACTTAGAGTCATTTTTCTTCCATATCTTAGAAGAACCTTTCCTTTGATTGAACCCTTGAACCAGTGGTGAGGGAGAAGAATTGAAACCGTTCAAGTTCGAAAGGAATATGAAGGCTTTGAGAAGATCACCAAGAGAAGCAAGAGAGGATTGAAGATGATTCTGGCTTCCAGATGCGATCATGCTGTTGCTCTGTTGAGTGGCTAACCACTTATAGCAATTTGGTCTTGTATGACCGGCAGCTCCACAATGATGACAGAGATGCTGCTTCTTCTGTTTAGGCTCTTGAGAGTTAGCCTTCTTAGCCCTAGGGTTTTTAACATCTTTCTTATCCTGCTTAGGGGGTGCTCCTAGGATAGATTTACCCTTGTCTAAGTTCTCACTAGCTAATTTAGTTTTATCATCATTGTTCTCAATTTTAGTATTATTAGCAGGAGGAACAAAAACAGTAGCACTAGTAGAAGCAATGTTAGAGGAAGAAAGACCATACCCTAAACCTGTTCGATCTGAAGCAGATTTCTGAATGCTGAGCATCTCATCAAGCTTTGCACTTGAAGTCCTCTCCAATTGAGCTCTGACTTGAAACAATTCCACTTCAAGCTTCTTGGTTTTCTCAGCCAAGAAATTGTTCTCAAACGTCAGTGCTCCAATAGTCTGATTAGCTTCATCAAACTTTGAGGACAACTCTTCACGATCAAGTTCCACATCACTGAGTTTCTTGGTGGCCAGCCTATACAATTTCTCATACTTCTCAGAAAGCTTGTACAGTTTCTCATAGGCTGTATGGATATTATTTTGATTATCCATCTTCTCACACTTAGTATCCACAAATTCTTCTTCTTCTTCCACGTCTTCAACAATCTCTTCAGTAGGATTGACTGTGGTAGTAAAGGCATTCAAAATTTCGTCATCCTCATTGTCGGAATCATCTTCGGGCTCAGTGTCACTCAAAGTTGCAGCAAGTGCCTTGCTTTTCCCAATACTCTTGAGATATGTAGGACACTCTTGTTTCATGTGTCCAAAACCATGACACCTAAAGCACTTAGGTCCTACGGGAACAGTGCACTGACCGCCATTCTTTGCATCATTCTTCCCTTTGTCTTGGCCCTTAAACTAAGAAGAAATGGATTGTCTGCGGTCCTTGTCGAAGTTCCTCCCATTGGAATTCTTCATAAACTTCTTGAACTGCCTTATAATGTAGGACTTCATCTTTGAATCTTCATCATCGGAAGACTCATCTGTGTCACTGCTTTTTGCCTTCAAGGCCATGCTCTTGCCTTTACTCGACTTGCCAATCCTAGACAACCCTAGCTCGTAGGTTTGCAAGTTTCTAACCAACTCAGTCAAAGGAATCTTGTCAATATCCTTTGATTCCTCTATAGCCGTAATCTTTGCATGGAATCTCTCGGGTAGAGATCTGAGCACTTTCCTCACAATCTTGGGTTCAAGAATGGTTTCCCCAAGATTGAAGGCTAAGTTCACTATGTCCTTGAGCTTGGCATAGAACTCATCGAACGACTCATTCTCCTCCATCTTTATTTCTTTAAAGCTTATAGTGAGCCTTTGAAGTTTTGAATCCTTGATAGCCTTTGTACCCTCATAGGTTGTCTGGAGGATGGTTCATGCTTCATTTGCAGTTTCAGTAGAGTATATCTTCTTGAATTCCTCATTAGTGATAGCGCTAAATAAGGCATTCAACGCTCTGCTGTTGAAGTTTGCCGCCTTGATCTTGGCTTCATCCCAATCGGCTGGCACTTCTTTTGGCTTGGTCCAGCCAATCTCCACAGCTTGCCATACCTTCTCATCTAAAGATTCCAAGAAAGCTCTCATGCGTACTTTCCAGTATGCATAGTTAGTGCCATCAAATAAACGAGGTATGATTAATGACTATCCTCTATCCATGACAAATAGGGGTCAATGGATCAACACATCGAAGATTAATCCTAATCAGAGTGTGCCTGCTCTAATACCACTTGATAGGCCAAAAACGAATTGACTCTTTGTGATTAAATTAATTGATTAATTGGCCAAGTTATTAATTAATCAAATTAACATGCAAACGTATGGCAGCACAAACAAATCACCAATAAACTAATTATGTAGCGAAAAATAAATAAAACGATGATTTATTTAAGAATGGGGAAAACCTGACGGCAAAAACCCCACCGGGTGATTTTCAGGTCACCACTCCCGAAACTCCACTATTATCACAACAAGCGGTTACAAGTAAAGGAATTCTAAGTACCTTACCAACCTACAATTGAACCCTTACCCCAATACCCAATTGAACTTATTCTGTAGTGACAGTTTCCCCTTTTGATGCACGGCTCCCAAGTACGTGACTAACCAATTGCGCGGATCTTAGTACGCGACTTCAATCACAAACTAGAGAAAGTTTGTTGGCTGCAAAGTTCTTCAGTTCATCTTAACAATGATGATCAAGAAGATACTTGGTCACAAAACCCTTTGGTGCGAATACATAGCAACTTCTTCAATAGTGATGAACTAGGTCAAAACTTTGTCTTCGGTTACAATTTGCTTGAACAGAGTTTTCTCAATGCTTGTGCAACTTGTGAACCCTTTGACGGCTCTTAAAACAATTCTCTTATATGTCTAGGGTTAGAAGAAAAGAAGGCCCAAAGACACATTCACGGATCCCAAGAAATCAGATTAGAAATTTTGATTTTATAAACCTTGACAGATAGAAGCTGTCGAGATAGCTGTCGAGCCACCGGCAGAACAGCTTCCTTAAGCTCGATAGATGCAGTTGTCAAGCCAGCTGTCGAGTTTTAAAGAATTTTCACTTTTAGCTTGTTTTCTTGAATAGACTTGAAGGCTTCAACACTTGATCTTGAAACATGGTTTCTTGAAGTATTTCAACACATCCTAGATCTACCAAAAATACAAGTAAAGTGTATTTTGTCAAAGGATTAGCTAATTACATAAAAGCATGACATATGTTCTTAACATGTGAACCACATATGTCCTAACAATGTTGAAGTCAAAACAAGCCGAACGTAAAAGAAAAATAAAATGTGATGTAGTGGAAGTGGGGCATACGACGATGGGGAGTGAAGAAAATTTTTATTTATTTTGAAAGTTCGAATTTATGTAAAAACACAAGAGCTATTTAGACCCCCCAACATAAAATTACGGCTTGGTTGATTTTACTCTAACTTAAACTAAGTCCAGAATAGAGTAAATGCGAGCGGATAAACAATATAACTACTCTAAGCTATATTCATCAAATCATAGTAGTGAAATGAAAGCTAAAGAGTTGGGAAGAAGAATGCAAACACAAGATAACAAGCCGATGTGCTATCGAAGAGGAAACTAAAGAACTCGGCGAAAAACCTCTCCGTCACCCTCCAAGAGGTAAATCGATCCACTAGAGAATAAGTTGGAGTACACGAATAACAAAAGACCCTCTAAGCCTAGTCTGCCCCATGTACTCGAGCCTTCCAAGCTCCTGCTACCAACTGACTTAACAAAACCTTGTCTTCTCTAGCTCTCCGGATCACGCAATTCAGCCCGATTGCATCCACCAAACAAATGACTTCTTCCAATACTTCCCAGTAGCACAAAAACCTCACTTTACACTCAAAATGGGTGTGGTAAGTGTTTGAGCTATCAACCTCTCAAGGATTTGGAAATGGAGAGGTAGGAGTTGAGGAAAACCACGATGGATTGTGTAGAGAATTGTGGGTTTGACAATCTCTCACTTTCAAGGGTAATGGCTAGGGTTTTCTCTCTGAAAAGCACTCCTCTCAATATATGGGTAATGTGAGTATATATAGTGTGGGTAGAGACCTGGTGTATCAGATATGACAAATTGTTAAAACATAATGTTTTGCGGGTATCCGTGGGAAGGCCTTACCTGCAAGACACTCGCGAAAATCAGCTGTCACCATCTGTCATGACTCTTTGCATTCCAGTCATGTGCTGAGCACATGTTTCACTTCGCGGGAAAGCTTCTCATGAGCTACCCGCGAAAACTTCTTTGATCTTCAATTTGCCTTGAGTCTTCACACTCTCTCACACACATAACCCTTACAAGGAAATCCCACATAAAATACAGGGTACAAAAGATTGAACAAAATTACAATCAAATTTGGCACGGAATTAAAGCCAACACAAAATAGTTGTAAATCCAACTTTATATATTTATTTAATGATTGTACTATTTACCTCTAGCTACTAAGTAGACAAAACATGTCTTAATAGAGTACTGCAAAAAAGTGAAAAAGACATAACAATAGTTTTTCTTAATGAATTATAAAGACCAATAAGTTGTCAAAGTTGAGTAAAATTGTTAAATAAAATAATTGAAAAGAGCAAACACAAAAAACTAATCTATATCTATATATATCTAAAAGCTGAAACTTAGTATTTATTGTTACTACGCTTCTGTTGAGTCACATCAACAATCATGTCATTATTTTTTTTCATTAATAAAAAAAAATTAATTAATTTTCACTCTTTTTCTACCAGTCTTTTAACAGTTCCACAACTTTCACTTCAGCTTCCATAGCACCCTTGACTCTCTTTTTTCATTGTTTTCAACTTATCATGTGTGCTCTTTAATGCCTCAGACTCTCCCTCTCCTCCTTTCTTACCTCTTCCTCTCCTCATTGAACCCAACTAGTTTATACTTGTTTAGTTTCCACCACCACCACTATAAAATCAAAGAGATAATATATAAACCATTAGATGTCCTGTCTCTCTAAACTAGAAGATAAATGGTTTTGGATTTAGCTCTTGCAAAAAAAGAGCTTATTTCAGAGCAATAATCTTGAGTGGAGATATCGATATGTTCCTTAAAACCATATGGTATGTCAAGAGTGTTTTATATATTGGAGTATTATGAGTTTTTTATTTATTTATTTATTTTTTAATGTATCTTTTACAAATAATTGTTGCCAGGCAAAATTGTTTTCTGTCTATTTCAATACTAAAGGTAATCTCAATATTTGCAATTCTATGTTTCCATGTGTTTAATAAAATGACTATAAGAAGAATTAAAAAAAATCAAAGATGGTCATGTTCATGTAGAAGAAAAAAAATAAAAAGAACATACTATTGTATTAGTAAACTTCATTCATAAATAGGATTTCAACACTATGTTTCCATGTGTTTAATAAAATGACTCTAAGAAGAATTAAAAACAAAAAAATAAAGATGGTCATGTTCATGCAGAAGAACAAATAATAAGAACGAATGTTGAAGATACTATTATGTTAGTAAACTTCATTAATAAATAGGTTTTCAACCCTATGAAAAATTCCAAAGGTGTATTTCATTGGATTTATTATAGCAATGAAGATTATAAAAATAATATCAATAATTTTGATACATTACCCTCTTCTCTATTAACATGTTCTAGTAGCTGTAGGGTTTTTTTTTTTTTTTTTTTTTTTTTTTTTCAAGAAGTTCAAATAAAGAACTAAGATTTGAACGTATACTTCATATTGGGATGCATCGCACCAAAAAATGACAAGACATATAATATACTTATATTACAAATAATTTTTATTTTTATTATCCACATCATCTTTGCCAAAATAGAATAAACTATCTAAAAATTTTGTGACTCTGATAATAGTAATAATCATATACTATATATAATAGCAGAAGCTGAGAGAAAGTGGATTCCTACAATTAAGGAGGTAGTGACAAATAGAATAAAATTCAGACACTTTTTACTTTAAAAAGCGATACATTACATTGTTTAGTAACGCTACACCACCGTTTATCAGTGATAAATGATAATGTTTGACTACATTAAAACACTGTTTGGGAGCCCTTAGTATAAAAGGAAACTAACCGCTTAAAAAAAAGAAAATAAGAAAACAAAAGATTGCTACGGAGAAAGGAGAGAGAGATCGAGAGAAAAGAGAGACAGAGAAATAGAGAGGTAGAGATAGAGAGAAGGGCGCCTCTGCCATCACCATAAGGGCGCCACCCAGATCTTCTGCCATCATCGTAAGCCTCCACTCACTACCCGACTATTGGAATCGCTAGGTAAAGTTCTGTTTTAAATTTAAAAATTTAGGGTTTTTGGTTTTTATTTGGAGAATCAATTAGGTGTCAATTATGATTTAGATTGGTATTTTGGGTCAGATTTGGTTTTGATTAATAGATTGGTATTTTGGATCAGAAATAGAGAGAGGCGATGAAACAGAGAGAGGCCGAGAAAGAGAGAGGCGATGAAATAGAGAGAGGATGAGGCCTGGGACATGGAGAAAGAAACAGAGAAAGAGGCAGAACGGTAAACACTGCATCGGTTGGGCACCGTACATTGCTTTTTTTCCATTTTTTAGATTTGGGTATGCAATGTTACTTTTGATTGAGTTTTTTTGTTGGATTGGTTTAGATTTGATTCGTTTTTGTTTTGGGTTTTTGGATTCTTTGTCAAAACGTTTTTTTTTTTCCAATTTTAAATATGATTTAGACTTTTAAAAGACTTGATTTTGGTTTAGGGTTACGTTTTTGGTCCAGCACCACCCATCTCCGGCTCCCTTCAACCACAACCTCAACATACGCGCAACAATTTGACTCTCCCTCTTTTATTTTTTTCTCATAAAACCTAAACCCAATGCATCAAACTTCTAATCCACTTCGTCCTTCATCAACGCTCACCAAGTTGAGTTTTTCATCAGTTTTGAGTGAACTTTTGGCTTTATGGGTTTAGTATTTAATTGGGTTTTATGAGTTTTGTGTGTTTGTTGTGGAAATTTGAGGTTTTTAATTCATAGATTTACTGAGATTTATAGTGAATTATTCAATAGTTTGATTAGCTTAATTTTTACTTTAAATAACTAAAAAATTATGCTTATCACCTTAAATAACCCCTAAATCCTAGATCTCTACGGATGGAGAAAGAAGGCTCAGTGAGGACTTGGAGATTTTTACATACTACTATTGCCAATGACCAAATTTTCTCGAATTTGTCCTTCAAATATTGCTCTAATGCATGCCTTACAAGGTTCTCACAGCATAAAAGTATTTAGTATATATTCTATCTTTTTGTACATTGATCTGTTGGTATGGTTGTCACTCATGCACAACCCGTGGTTGAAGTTATAAAGCATGGAGAATGGTGTTGTGTGCTATAGTGTTGAGTTTTATTGTGATGATGATGTGAAATATTGATCTCCAATCTCACCCGTTATAGTCTTAATGTCCTCTATTTTATTTTTCTCCACTTTAGTTTTAAAATATAGTCAACAAGTTGCAAGTTTTAGGAAATTAGAAATATTGCTCCAGTATTTCTACAAAGTGAAAATTCGTATCTTATTCTAAGTTGCATGTTTAAGAGTGATTTGGGAGGGCAAAGAGTATTTGATCTCAATCAGTTCTGATTGTGTTTGTTTTGTTTGTGAAGTTAATCTAGGTATATTAGATTGTGCTCCAATTATTTATTTGGGTGAGTTGAAGCATCCTTTCCAAGTTTGACTAAATGTGAACGGTTTTAGACCCCTTAAAACAACCAGATTGGTTAGCCTAGTTAATTAGCCAAGTTTTTACTTAGACAAATTATGCAATTCTAGGTTAAAACAATCAAATAATCATATCAAACATATAAAGCAGTGGAAAAATAAAAGACACAATGATATGATCACCTAGGAAACCACACGGTAAAAACCTGGGGAGGATTTGACCCACCGATCCTTAAGGCAAACCTGAATCCACTATGAAAGAATCGAAGTTCATACAAAAGGACTTACAAGCTCCCCGCTTGACTTCCTAATGCTACCTACCAGTAGAACTTACTGACACGACCACGTGCAAGCTCTGAATCCACAGACTCCTTCTTTCTTGGATTCTCCAATCAGCTACAAGCACCCACGCTTGATATTCTTTAAACTTCAATGGTAGCAACCGAGTTGATCATCAAGATGTTGAAGTAATCTCTATCTTGAAAACCCTAAGATTTGTGTAAAGAAAAGCTCCTCCAGATCTCATAAGAGATTTACACAAAACAGCAATGTATGAGCAACAATACAATTGGAGCAATTCTAAAAACGTGGCTAGGGTTTTTTTTTTATATACCTAGGGTAAAAACAGAAAACCCAAAATGTTTAATGAGTTAGGACTGAGCTGGAATATTCTGCAGAAAAACATTCTGCCCAAGATTCGATCGATCGAGCCTTTCCTTCGATCGATAGAGCCAGGCCGAAATGCACCAATGCATCTGCAGCCACTCGATTCCAACTTTACATGAAAGACCCAACTTTGAGCAAGTCTAAACAAGACTAAATAACCTGTTTTGATCATGGTTTGCCAACAATACAAATTAGAGTTCTAAATACATAAAATTCTAAATCTTTAGAACCTAACAATTATAAAAAAAAATATTATATTATTTAAAATTTAAATAGCATGACATTTTATATATTATAAGTTTTCAAAAATAAAATCATAACCAAGAAATATACTCTCTCAATTTCAAATAAAATGGAAACAATCAAGATCATTTTAAAATTACCATAGGTTCAAGGATTAGATTATTAGTTGGGGTTTTTTGGAACGCTGGTATAACACATTCAGACAACTGAAATAATTCTTTGGGATTGCAAGGAAATATCTAACATGAATATATAGCATCCAATGAAAATGATAAAACGCGTGGTGTAAAAATTAATGTTTTGGTTTCTTTCTCTTGGAAGGTCACCAAATTTTGTGAATGGACCCCTAGAGAATTAGGTGAAATGTCAAGCTCTTTGTATCAAATTGTGTAAAGGCTTCATTTTGTGCACCATCTAAAACTCTATAAATCATGTTGGTTGGTAAGAACAGTGTCCTGGAGCTGGAATGGTCCCTCTGATAAACCCTCACCATATGGCTCATCTTTCTCATGGACCCATTCTAATATGCGTTTTGTCATCAAGAGCTTGGGGTGTAAAGGAATCTCTAATAATTCATAAAAATGGGAATATATAATCCAGAGTAATTAGGATGAAACACAATGCATGAGTATGAGATGAAATGGAATGATTTTTCAAAAACCCAAATTTGTAATCCCAGTTTCTCCAAAGAAAGTTTCAGCCAGTTCATTCTTTAATTTCTCAGGCAAAATAATGTTTTGCATAATTCTCAAGATATTTTCAAACTTGGTTGGTCAGACCAAAAACACACACAATAACATGTACAGTGTTTAGCAAAGAGTAACTCGTGTAGTGTGTGCAAACTAGCAAAAACTTGAGATACATGTGAGGTGATATGTGAATAGAAATCAATCACAAAGTCTACAAAATTTATCGCACAGAATTTAAAAGAGACTATCACCTAAAGAGTTACATCATATAACTCCCACATCTCCTAGAACATAAGCTTGCAATCATGTAAGTTTCTTGAATTTAGCCTCTTAATTATGTGAATTGGCATCAAGCCTAATAGTACACACCAGTTTTAGTTAAGTGAATTGGCATCAAGCCTTATAGTACACACCAATTTTAAACATTAAGCAGTTAAGCTGAGGCTACACCGTATGTTCTTTTTGTGCATGTACTACACTTTCTCGAGCACAAAATCTTATGATATGCACTAAGGTGTTCATAATTGGCTAGTGAACAGTTGTGAGATGGTTATTTATGACTTTCTCAAAAGGATCAAGTCCGACAGTCAAATAACATGCGACTTCAAGATTAAGACAAAGTGATAAACATCATAAACATCTTTCCCACACAACATGCACTACAAAGTTTCAACTAGTCAAGTGTAATAAATAAACTCATCAAAGCTAAACAAGGTACATAAAATATGTTATGTGAAAATAAATTAACCAACCTTGTCTTCAAAGACCAAGAACAATAGTGCCAAACACAATTTGCTTTTCCCTTTATTTTTTATTATTTTTTATTTTTTATTTAAAAGAGAAAACAAATAAATCCTAGAATGAAATGCATGAATGTAATGCAATGCAAATCCTAGAAACAAACAAACGCAATAAAAACCAAAGAACAATGGTCACAAATGAATGAGCAGTGAAGCACAAGGACTATGTCAGAAAGACTCAATTAGGACGAGTCTTTTGCATCCAAAACCTTTTAGATGCACCACGAGCATTGGAGTTCTTATTCACATTCGAGTGATTTCCAACTCCAGGATTGGAATAAAGGTTCAACACCTTTACCAATTCACCAATAAGTGCCATAGGATCTTGTGCTTGAGGCACAGGCACCTTTGGTTTGTTTGCTCTCTTAGCAGCTTGAAGCTTGTAACATTTTGGACGAATGTGTCCAGACTTTCCACAATAATGACAAACCCAAGTAGGTTTACCATGCATCTTGTCCTTAGAAAAGAGTAGAATCCTTAGGTTTAGACTTTCTCAGATCAACCCTAATCTTCCTAGGAGGTGAAATTTCTACAGGTTTGACAACCTCACTTACAGGGGGTTTGACAGTTTCACTCACAACCTCACTCACGGAAGGTTCAGAAGAAGAAGAAGGAACAAAGTTCGTGGAATGTGGTGCAGAATCAAAGATGCTTTCAACATATCCTAAACCAGATTTGTCTGAAGGATACTTTTGAACATTCAACATTTGATCAAGTTTAGAACTAGCAGATCTAGCAACAGATAAATCATGTTCCAAAGTTTTAACTTTATCAAGCAAAAGCATGTTCTCAGATTTAACATTGTTCAAAAGATCATTAGCATCAAACAGTTTAACAAGCAAATTTTTCTTTTCAAGCTCAAGAGATTTAATTTTCTTCAGGCCAAGTTCAACATTCACAGCATCCTTTGCAGCAATTTTGCAAAGTTTATTGTAGGCCTCTTGAAGATCTGCATCCTCAGAGAGTTCCCCATCAGAATGGTTCTCTTCAACAGATACGCTTTCATTGACTACAGCTGTAGTAGTGAAAGCAATGAAGTTTCCATCCTCATCACATCCAGACTCATCATCAGAAACCTCATTATCACTAAGGGTTACAGCCATAACTTTACCTTTAGTCCTCAAGAATGTAGGACATTCAGATTTCACATGACCATACCCTTGACAGCCAAAACACTGAGGACCCAAAGAATTATTTGAAGATTGACCAACTTTTTCTCTAGGTTTTTCAAAGTTATTCACCTTAGTGGGATCATTCTTCCTAAAATTTTTAAGTTCAGCAGTGTTTGTACCTCTTGCCTTTCTGTTGGTATTCCTAAGAAAGTTTCTAAAGTTCTTGGCAAGGTACGCAATCTCTGTAGCAGAGAGCTCATCATCAAATCCACCACCATCAACATCATCAACTGACTTAAGAGCCATTGATTTGGATTTGTTCACTTTGGGTAGGTCAGACTCATAGGACTGAAGAGATCCTACAAGCTCATCAACAGGGATGGAGTCCACATCTTTACTTTCAGTAATGGCAGTCACTTTGGGTCTAAAGTCTTCAGTTAAAGATCTAAGAATCTTCCTAACAATTTTAGGTTGATCATAGATTTCACCCAAATTAAAAGCAGAATTAACAATGTCATTCAATTTAGCATAGAATTCATCAAAAGATTCATCATCAGACATTCTAATGCTTTTAAACCTAGAAGTCAATTGCTGTAGTTTATTGATCTTAACTGCCTTTGTGCCTTCATGCACAGTTTGGAGGATTTTCCAAGCAGTATGAGCAACCTCAACATTTGAGATCCTCTTAAATTCCTCCATAGAAACAGCATTGAAGATGACATTCATAGCTTTACTATTGAAGCCTGCTGCTTCTTTTTCAGAAGTTTGCCACTCACTCACAGGAGTAGTGGGCTTCTGCCATCCGTATTCAACGGAATTCCAAACCCTCTCATCAATAGATTTCAGGAATGCTTTCATCCTTACTTTCCAATAAGCATAGTTATTCCCATCAAAGTGAGGAGGAACAACAAGAGAGTGTCCATGCTCCATGACAACAGGGGTCAAGGATTAGCTCAGAGATCAAAAAATCTCTAACAAGAGAGCAACCTGCTCTGATACCACTTGAACGGTTTTAGACCCCTTAAAACAACCAGATTGGTTAGTCTAGTTAATTAGCCAAGTTGTTACTTAGTCAAATTACGCAATTCTAGGTTAAAACAATCAAATAATCATATCAAACATATAAAGCAGTGGAAAAATAAAAGACACAATGATATGATCACCAAGGAAACCACACGGTAAAAACCTGGGGAGGATTTGACCCACCGATCCTCAAGGCAAACCTGAATCCACTATGAAAGAATCGAAGTTCATACAAAAAGACTTACAAGCTCCCCGATTGACTTCCTAGTGCTACCCACCAGTAGAACTTACTGACACGACCACGTGCAAGCTCCGAATCCACGGACTCCTTCTTTCTTGGATTCTCCAATCAGCTACAAGCACCCACGCTTGATATTCTTTAAGTTTCAATGGTAGCAACCGAGTTGATCATCAAGATGTTGAAGTAATCTCTATCTTGAAAACCCTAAGCTTTGTGTAAAGGAAAGCTCCTCTAGATCTCACAAGAGATTTACACAAAACAGCAATGTATGAGCAACAATACAACTGGAGCAACTCTAAAAACGTGGCTAGGGTTTTTCTTTATATACCTAGGGTAAAAACAGAAAACGTAAAACGTTTAATGAGTTAGGGCTGAGCTGGAATATTCTGCAGAAAAACATTCTGCCCGAGATTTGATCGATCGAGCCTTTCCCTTGATCGATCGAGCTAGGCCAAAATGCACCAATGCATCTGCAGCCACTCGATTCCAACTTTACATGAAAGACCCAACTTTGAGCAAGTCTAAACAAAACTAAATAACCTGTTTTGATTATGGTTTGCCAACAATACAAATTAGAGTTCTAAATACATAAAATCCTAAATCTTTAGCACCTAACAAAATGGTTGGTTGTCTTTTCAAAAGGTGGGTTGATTCCATTGAGTGCTTTTATTTTTCTATTGCATTTCAGTGACATTCAATTACAAACTTTTAAATTGATTTGCACTTACAGTTGATTTGCATTTGACTTTTTAAATTGATTTGCATTGCATTTAGGTGGTTTGAATTAGAATTCAACTAACATTTTATATATAAAGTTGTATTTATATGAAAACCATTTTACTAAATTAAGGTTGTATTCTAATTTAGAATTCAGATAGTTCAAATGTACATTAAAAAAAAAAAAATTATTCTTCTTAAATGTTGTTATACAGTATATTTATATATTGGTTGCTGCAACATTATGTCATAGAAGTCCCTCTAATTGAATTTTTTGGCAGCCACATCTATTTACCTAATTTTGAATATCACATGATAACATGTATAAGCTGCAATATCTATATTGTGTGAATGGTGATTGAAGTCTAGAAGGTTTTTTATAGTTATTACAAAGTTAACAAAAAAACTTAGAAAAATTGTTGACATTTGCTTGGAAGTTGTGCAAACATGATTTTTTTGCAAAACTATAATATTGAAATTGGTTCAATTTGGTTTCTATTTAGAGACTATGCACGGGTCCCTGTTTTTTCTCCTAGATGATAAAACTATACACTTTTTGGCTGGCATGCTTTACTGACAGTGGTGGATTTTTTCATTCAGTATTGAAATAGAATCTATTTAAAAAAAATTGAAGGAGCTGAATTTTCAAGGTAAGAAATTGAATTATTATTAGAAAATGAAGAAGTTAAACTATGCATATTCTAAGAGTTCAAGCTATTATAAAATGAAGAAGTTGATCATATAATTATTATTTTAACACTTTTCTTTAAGTTTAAATCTAAATTCCTCCTTAATAAATGAAGTCCCATGATATGTAGCACTGTAGAAAACAACACTCCTTAACAAAAGCTACTACACAATCTGATCTTAGCAAGTAAGCAAACACTTTTTCTTTAATAAGCATTAATTTTGAAATGATGCATTTCTTTTCAGCGTATACGTAACATATTGGTTCATTTGTATGTAAATTTGTTATTTTTCAAGTTGGTGATTTTAAATATATGATGTGTTTAAGTTCAATCTAATGTCACTATGTCAGGTTTACATGCTCAGGGTGAGGAACAAGCACTATGGTATGGTTAAGTTTTTTGATATAAGTTTTGATGATTACTCTCCAAAGGAGGATCAAGGCCTAGACTACAAAACTGTATGGTCTAAATGGTGCTGAAATTTTCAGTAGACACAATTTGCTGGTTTAAGAGAGTTTGGCTAGAGCTGTAAGTTAAGGAGAAATTGAATTATGTGTGACAGTAACACTACCTGTTAGTCATTTCAATATGACTTCAGAGACTAATATGTTACTGTCACAATTTGCTGGTTTAAGAGGGTTTGGTAGGAGTTGTAAGAAAAGAAATTGAAAATGAAGTATATGTGACAATAACACTACCTGTTGGTCATATCCAATATGACCTCGCTGACTAATATTTACTTTTTTTGGTGGCATTTAGGGATCATTAGAATTTTTCTGAAAAAACCAGCATGAAACCATGTAGCTTTATGGTTTGGCCATAGGAAAGTAATGATAACTTTGTAGAATACATAGTAGAGCATATTAACTTTGTGGCATGTGTATATAGAGTTTAGAGCGTCTATTTTGTCAGATTTATTACAATACAGTGATGCAGTGGTGTTGGTGGTGAATATGAGTTTAGCATGGGTGGTTATGTAAGAAGGATTTGGTTCTAGGAAAGACCGAAGCCAAAAATATGTAAAAGTGTGGTAGGGTTGACATCTTATAGCATAATCAATGGTGTGGATTGTGGAGTAATTGCAGATTTATTTAGAGGGTGTTTGCTTTTGTGGCGAAATGTTAATTGGACAAGGTTATGCAGGAGGCAACATAGCAAGGCTTCCATTGGATTATTTAAGGAAAAAACAACAGCTACAGAATTCAATTCAATTTTCAGTTTCTCTTTTCCATCCTACCTGATCTGCTGTTTTTGAAGAGTGATTGAAATTGTACAACTTTGAAATATGAAAGTGTAATGTTTTTTTATACAAAGTTGATTATCTCTTAGATTTTAGTTAATATTCCACTCTATCTGCATAATTACTAGGGTTAGCTACTTTAAAATTTTATTTTAATGGTAGATAATTGTAGAAAATGTATTTTGTTGTTGTAACTTTATGGTTGTTGGTGGGTGTATTTTCATTTATAAAACAATGAATGTGATTGCTATTAAGTTGATAGAAATTGCATGTAATTCATTTAGTAGATCATGTTTGGTTGGAGGACACCTCTTATTCTTTGAGTTTCACGCTGTAGAATACATTCAAAGATTGTGTGTGCAGCAGCCAATGTGGCATGGCCACAAAGCTGAAGCTGCAAAGGGGTATCAAAGATTTGATTGATTTACAAATACTTCTTTTTATTGAGAAAGTGATTTATATATAGATACTTTATTAGTCATGATGAAAATGAAAAAATTTGCCAAAAATTCTATTGCACCAATAAAATATGGACATCTAATCATGGTTAAAGACCATTTTAAAATCTGTCTGTCAATGATCATATGGAATTTATGGAATTTTCAACTTAGTGCTATTTTCCCCATGTTTTTAACATATGAAAGCAATCAGTTGGATGGTGTGGAATAGTAAATGTGGGTACCTGCATTTCAACTTTGTAGTTTTCCACACAGGTTCAAAAGATTAAAATAATAGTGTGTTGAATGGATGGTCCAAACTCCATATTTTGGGCAAAAATCTAGGTTGAAGAAGGGACATAAACATGGTATTAATTAGTAGTGCTTCAAAAGTAATAGTAATCTATAAAGTTTCAAAATGAACCAATTTGATTGCCATGCCAATCTAGACACTAATGTGTCATGAATTTGGCATATTAGCAACAAAATTCTGGAATTTATAATTTTATTGAACTCGATGCACTAATTGTAGTTTAGCTTATGATTAATTCTCTTAGCAACCAAACATTGCAACCTTTTTTTTTTTTTTTTAATTTTTATATATATTTATATTTTGAAACTACTGAAGGAATATCTTTTACAGTTTTTCTAACTCCTACAATATGTCAAACGGGCAAATAATGTTGTCATAATATATAAAAAAAAAAGTCAAGTTTTTACCAAGAATTATATTACTTGGCAAGCCAAATTTTTATCTACCATGATAAACATTTGGAATAGCTTTTAACTTTTAACTTTAAGTCTTTTAACTTATTTGCTTACGTACATTCTCATAAAATGCCAAGATTTTTTAGATACAAATATATTACTGCCTTCTTTCAAAAAAAAAAAAAAAAAAAAAACCCCACGCATTGCGCGGGTTAAACACTAGTAATAATAATAATCAAAGTCCTATCTAAAATGGTTCATTGAATATAAAAGTTTTCAAATACTATAAGAATGACTTTTTTTTTTGGGGGAATATAAGAATGACTCTTTGTTTGCTTAGGTAATAAAAATGTATGACTACATGAGTATGTTCTATATTGTTTTAATTACTTTAAATTACAATCAATTGTCTCCTCCTCTATAATATTAGGGGAAAAAGTTAAGGTTTTAATTATTTTTTCTATTACTTAATATCAATAAGTCACAATAATCATTCAAATAATAGTTACATTCTTACACATCTATATATATGAACAGATAAATAGACCATAACATGGAGTCTGCAAGAATGAGAGTAATATTCAACCGCACAAAAAATTTATGCGAAAATTTGTCTTCCTTTTATTTTTCTACTTCTTTTTTTATTTTTATTCTTATTATGTCAATTCAAATTCTTTGTTTTTGTAAAACCATGTTTACTCTTCACTATTTAATTATGAAGTTTCTTGGGTATGTCATATATTTGATGGCTGATTTAAATGATTTTTTGACAAAATTTTGTTTGAATAATTTAATAAGTTATGTTATATATATTTGGTTAGTTTATTAACTTATGTGGTAAGAATTTCTTTTTTGGCGATTTAAAAAATGATTCTTAATGAATTATTATTATAAATTTTTACTTTAAAAAATACCATAAAATGGTCATTAACAATTCCCACATATTGCATGGATATGTGGTTAGTAAATAATAAATTAAATTATTATAAGAAATAATAACTGAAGTTTAATTAACAATGATAATTAATCTTAGTAATAGTAATTAATATTTATTCTCTTGCTAGTAATATGAAAAAAAAAATTATGAAAACAATAATTAATCATAGTAACTTTTACAGTGTATCATTTATTCTCTTTCTAGTACTAAGAAAAAAATTTATGATAAGAAAATTGTGTATCGCAAGATTTATCTCCTACCCATATTCATCTTTTAAGAGAATTCATGTTGACTTGAAAAATATTCCTTTAAAGCATGAGTTACAAGAAAAGAACTCATTTTATAATCCTAATGATCATGATGAGATAAGAAAATATTATTCACAAAACGGTTATTGTTAACATTTTCAACACGAATTTGAATGACCCCTTAATGAATTCCTAGAGCACCACTATCTCACATAAAAGTATATTGCACACGTAGAAAAATATGTAATAAAATAATATTATTTTAATTTCTTCTAATATGGTTGATTTTTCTATGATTAATAATCTATAATCTCTGCATTAACAAATAATTGTAATTGTAGGGTTGGTTTGATTTGACTCTTTCACTTGAGTTTAGGGAAAAAAATTCGCCTAAAAACCAAGTACTAATATGGCAATAACAAGAAACAACTAACGGATATTGCGAACGTTGTCAAATGCCTTGTAACTCAATTAAGACCTCTAGTGTTATAGGTATTGCAAACGTTGCCAAATGCCTTGTAACTCAATTAAGACCTCTAGTGTTTCCAATTGAGACATCTATGGTTCAAATTATTTCATCCCAACAATAGAATTATCAAAAAAAGAAAAAGATTAAAATAAAAATTCAACAACAATAACAACAACAACAATAGCAAACACTCAGGGCCTGTTTGCTAAAAAATTCCAAATAACAGTTTTTAGTGTTTAAACACTGAAAACTGTGAGCAAGAAAAAAAAAAACGTGTTTAGTAGGGGATTTCATTTAGGAGTGTTTGAGTTACATTTTAGGGTGTTTGAACATTGAATTCAGAAAACTCCTCTTACCAATTTTCAGTTTTCAAATAATATTGTTTTTTTTTTAGGGAGGGTTCAAATAATATTGTTTAATGACAATTTTGTAAATATTTTTAAAAACTGTAGGTTCCACTTATTAGATTACATGTCATCACTTTAAAAAAAAAAAACACATAATTTTATATATATATATATATATATATATTTCACATTTTAAATTATGTTGTTTGAAACATGATACTAAACATATTTTTTGCATTATAAGTACTTTAAACACGAGTTTTCACAACACTTTTTAAACCATAATTTTCACATCATTTTGAACAACAATACTTGAAAACTGTTAAACTGTTACCAAACAGGCTGATTGACCCCAATAGAAAATAACAGAAAGGTATAAACATCCTCAATACCGTTGTCCAGGATTTCGATTGCAAGGTTGTCATTACAAAGAAGTTTCAACTTCCTAAACAACTTTTGAATTCGTTAGTCGTTACAACACAACCTCTTTGCACTATACGAAAGTGAAACCCATTATTAGATGGTGGATGTTTATCATCATCATCATATTATAACAATAAGTTGACTGATTATGGATCTTGATCATTTCAAGAACATGAACTGCTTAAACCGACAATGCTAGGAGGTTAGTGTCATTATGGAAACTTGTCCCAAAACAGGCAATAGAGTCTGGTGCATTCTGAGTGCAGGCATAAATAGACAGAATTCTACCGAAAAAAACAAAAGACACAACTTTGCTTGAATTACAAAGGAGTTTTAAGATTAAACTTCCTAGACACTCTTTCTAGTTTTTTCTCTTTGGGTGAAAAAGCCGAGAGAAGCAGATACCACCATGGAAAGAGGGGACAACAATGTAACATTATTTTCTCAAAATCACAGCATCACCATTAAAGATTGTACCGAGTTACCCTCCATGGTACATTCACCAGGCCTGTGGAACTACTTTCGTTATGGGACTGTGTCGTATTCATTGCCACTGCTTCAGCTGCAGATGATTCTGATTTTTGCCATGACCCAACTCGCCCATTACATTCTTAAGCGTTATGGAGTCCCCAAGTTCACCTCACAATTTATTGTATGTGTTCTCTTCTACTTCCTGATCTATGCTATTTCTCTTATTTGTCTCTGCATTTATAAAATGAGATTGTTGAATCAGAGACTCTTTTAACTTTTGTTTTCTGCTATTTTAACTGAGGAAAAACCTTGATTTATGTGAACCAGGTTGGCTTAATCCTCAGTCCTTCACTCTTGGGGCGCCTCAAAATATTAAAAAATGTTCTGTTTGAGGTGAACAGTCAGGAAACAATTGGCATGTTGGCTTCCTTGGGTTACACACTCTTTTTATTTGTGATTGGGGTGAAAATGGATATGGGAATGATAAATAGAACTGGAAGAAAAGCCTTGATTACTGGTATTGCATGCATAGTATTGCCTTTGGTAGTTGGCTTGGCATTCCAAGTGTTCTTTAGAAGAATTTGGGTAACCGAAGAAGAAGCGTCTAATCTTCCATTTGTAACAGCAGTACATTGTGTAACTCCATTTCCGGTTGTTGCAAGCCTTCTTGAGGACCTCAAAATCCTAAATTCTGAATTGGGTCGATTAAGCCTATCTGCAGCATTGGTCAGCGACATGTTTAGCACGTTCCTTACCTCTCTTGCCACATTGACTAAACTTGCCAAGGAGAAATCAGTGGTCAGTGGTATCATAGGTTCAATAGCAACCATTGTTTATGTTATTTCAATGGTGTTTGCAATTCGACCGGCAATGTTTTGGGTGATCAGGCAGACACCGGAAGGCAGGCCCGTTAAAGAAGCATACATCCATTTCATAATGTTTATGGTGCTTGTGTCCGGTTTGCTTTCTGATTATTATGGTCAGACTTTTTTCTTTGGACCTTTTATATTGGGTTTGGCAGTACCAGATGGACCCCCATTAGGATCTGCTATTGTCAACAAGTTCAACTGCTTCATTTCCGAAGTGTTTCTTCCACTCTTTGTAACTACATGTGCAATGAGGACAGACCTGACTTTACTCTTCAAATTCGACAGCTTAATGACATTTTACACATGTCTCATTATTGTGACTTTTGTGACCAAACTCGCTGCGTGCATGATTCCTCCTTATTACTCCAAAATGCCCTTAAGTGATGCGCTCACAGTCTCTCTTATTTTGACCAGCAAAGGTGTCGTCCAGCTTGTTAGCTACACCGTCTTCAGAGACAACGAGGTGACCATATATCTCCTGTTTTTTTCATAGAAAAAGAAATTACTATATACCAGTTTCTTGTTGGGTCAATTTCTGGTGGTTCTCTTTTATTACCTCATGACTAATTTTTAAAATTTTTTATCGAGTGAATCAGTGAACAAAAAGCAATGGTTGTTTTGGATTTTATTTTATTTTTCTTTTGTCCTTTCTCACTTTGCAGCATATGAAGAAAATGAACAAAGCATTATAGTAAATCTTCTATTTTCCCAATTGGATGGGTTTATCTTTGTCTTGGTTAGGAAAATTTTCGAATGTAAGCCACAAAACTAACTGTTACTAAAGAAATATTGCTCCTTCGGGAACATCATAATATATCGAGTACAATACATTTTCTAGCATATAATCTTCAGTAGGAAACAAACATGCTTTGTTTTCTCTGACAAGGACACTGATGGATATCCCAAAATCAATTATTTATGTGCAGACCATGTCAGACCAGACATTCGCTCTGACGAGTGTTAGCATCCTATTGATAGCAGTAATTGTGCCAATCCTTGTTAAGTCCCTCTATGATCCTTCAAGGAAATATGCAGGTTACCAGGTAAGGGATATTCTGCATTGCAAACGCAATTCAGAGCTCCGAATCCTAGTGTGCATTCAAAGGCCAGATAATGTTGCTGCAGTAATCAAGCTACTTGAAGCGTCATGTCCAACTAGACAAAGCCCTCTCGGTGTTTATGCACTTCACCTTATCGAATTAATTGGTCGAGCCTCCCCTATTTTTATTTCCCACCAAATGCAGAAAAAGACCGTGTCCAACATTTCCTATTCGGAGAATGTCACTGTTGCCTTCAATCGCTTTCAACGAGACAATGAGAATGCTGTATCAGTAAGTGTCTTCACAGCAATCTCTCCACCCAAGTTCATGCATGAAGACATATGCACCCTTGCATTGGACAAACTCACATCACTCATAGTACTCCCATTCCACCGAAAATGGTCCATTGATGGGTCTATTGAATCGGAGGACAGTACAGTAAGGACTCTAAATTGCAGTGTTCTTGAACTAGCCCCCTGCTCAGTTGGGATCTTAGTTGATCGTGGCAGTTTAAGCCACTCAACAGTTTCATCAGAGGCATCCTACTCTATTGCTATGATCTTCATAGGAGGAAATGATGATAGAGAGGCATTGATGTTTGCCAAGCGCATGGCCAATGACCCGAACATCAGCCTGACCGTAATTCGCTTTGTTGACTCTGGCGGCAATGAAGATGTTAGTAGCTGGGACAAAGTGATCGACTCTGAGATATTGAAGGATGTGAAGCTTAACAATGTGGGTGATGAATACGTGATATACATTGAGGAGTTGGTGAAAGATGGGCCTCAGACAGCATTGATAGTTCGGTCTATGGTGGATGAGTATGATCTTATTATAGTTGGTAGAAGGCATAACATAGTGTCACCTCAGACATCAGGGCTTGCAGAATGGAATGAATTCCCAGAGTTGGGGATCATTGGAGACTTGCTCGCCTCATCAGACATCAATAGCAGAACTTCTGTTTTTGTGTTACAACAACAAAAACAAAGGATTGCTACTGGACGAAGAAATTAACTAGGGGTTCTTTATTCTCATCCTTTATTTCCTTCACAAATATAAAATATAAATCCACTCATCTTCTCTTCTTCTCACGGCGCAAGTGTACGATTATAGGCGAGGGTGATAGGTAGTTTGTTGTTAGGGTTTTATGGTAGTTGTTTGTGGGATCTGAGAAAAATTAATGGTTAAAAGGACTTGTAATTGTATTGGGGTATGAATAGGGCTCCTCTGTTATGAAGCCTATTATTATTGTTTAAATATCAAATTATTAGGCATAATGCTTTGTGAATCATTCGAAGTTTTTTTTATATTATTTTTTCTAGAAATTATTTAAATTTCAATAATTTATAATCCCTCACGCAGTTAGAATTTTCAAAATCCTTTTTAGCAAATAGTAAAAAGAAAAAATGTGAACAAAAATACCACATTGGCAAATTCCAACTACCTTGTCATTCGGATAACAAAATTTGTGGAACAGCAAATAAATGATAGATTGGTAGCTGTAGTTTGAATCTTTGATAGATTGGTAGCTATAATTTGTGGAACAACAAATAAATGATAGATTGTTAGCTGTGAAACACTAAAGTTGAATTAGGGGGAGAGGGTTTGACTGCCCCACACCATTCATGTGTCGATAAATTTTCTCATCCAATTATTCACGTTTGTCTCAACCGTGGATGACATATTGACTTCTCTCTCTCTCAATTTCGTTCTTCCAGTGAGGCCGTAGCTTCTACATGTTTTGAACATGGTACAGTACGATTTGCCAAATGTGACCTCTGTCTGTGAGCCACGACAAAATCTATCAAGTAGAGGGATCTTTTTTGATGATAATCCATTTGATTTCGCAGTTCCAGTCCTTTGCGCACAACTATCCATATCCGCCTTGATCAATGCCTTCTTACAACTTGTTCTTTCCCCAATAGGTGAAAGTGCTTTTATTTCACAGATGTGGGTAAGCTTTACATTCTTACTTATGTATTCAACACACTACCTGATTTCACTTCTCCCTCATTTTAAAAAAAGAAGGAAATATAAACATATAAATAATGATACTTAACGGTTAATCCCAACACTTTTTCATGCACATCAATTTCTTGATATATATATATATATATATTGAATGTTCAAAAAGAGTATAAAATACTATGAATGTTTAGACCCCAATTACAATATTATCAGTTCATGTTTAATGTCAAACAATATATGTGCGAAAAATGAACACAAGCTAATAACAAAATTGATAAATAATCTAAACCAATTAAAATTACATCTACAGCAGAAATTAAATGACAAAGATTAAGGGAAGAGAGATGCAAACACGAAGACAGCACAATGATTTGTTATCGAAGAGGAAACCGAAGCCCTTGGAGTAAAACCTCTCCGCCGCCCTCCAAGCGGTCAATAATCCACTAAAGAATGAAGTTGGGATACATGAACAGCAGAAGACCTTCCAAGCCTAATCTACCCAGTGTACCTAAGCCCTCCAAGCTTCTTGCTCCAATGAGATTGAGCCGAACCTGTCTTCTTTAACTTATCGGATTAGGCTATATCCTATAGCATCAACCAATAACCATTGGTCCCTTCCTAATTGCTTCCCCAAGTACCAAGTAGCCTTCTCACAGATGTGGGTATGGTGAGAAAAGGATTTGGGTAAGAACCTCTCAAGAATGTAACAATGGAGAGGGTGAGAGTAGAGGAATTTGAAGAGTCTCTATGTGAAGATTGTGGATGAATCAATCTTGTTTTTCTCTAGAATTTATTTCTCAAAATTCTCTCTGGAAGCTCTCTACATTTCGTGGGTATAAGGGTCTATATATAGTGGTGGGTGTTTGGAATGTGAAGAGTCATTTTTCAAAATAGAGCTGGCAGGCAACTTGGCTTCGCGACTTGACTAAGTCGTGAGTTCAAGCCGCGAGCTAACTGAATAGCCAGTTTGGACTTTTTGTCCTGTAATGCTACAGCTGGCATGACGGTTCAGCTTCTCTGCATGCTTCACTCGTGTACATTTTCTGGCAGCTTGCTAGCCGCGAGCCACCCGCGAGATCCAGTCGCCAGTCCCTGCTTCACTGCACATTCTTGAGTATTTTTTCACACTCTCTCACATACTACCTTTACAAGATTCCCACCTAAATACAGGGTTTTTAAATGCTGAATTACAAGCGAATTTGGCACGGAATAAAGTCAACAAGATGGTTGATTAAATTCAACCTTACAATCTCCCCCTTTGGCTATTCTGTGACAAAACCCTACAACAAACTCTAGACTTAACGCGTGAGTTGGGAATAGTTAATCTAAACTCACTCACACTTAACTCTAGAATCTGTGAAACTCTTGAACCATAAGAACAAGTATCTCCTGAAACACAGTCAACATAATATGATCATTGTATGCAAAAAACTTGTAATGCATATGGAGCAAGCACAATGCAATCAAGAAAAATGGAACTAAGTAATATACCATGACTTGACCAAAAACGAACAATCACTATAAATAGTGATCACAATGCTCATTCACAAATGGAATGAACATCCGGACATGCAAGCTAATAAGCTCAATTGCAAAGTATCGTTTGTATGTCCAACACTCAACCAATTTAACAACACAAGGTAATTGCATTAAAGATATAGAATCCAACAAAGGGCACAAGAGTGACGTACTTAAAGAAAATGCATGACATTTAACGACAAGTACAAAAGCTACAAAGCATGGGTACAAGAACCTTAAAAGCTTACAGAAGCAAAAGGTACAAATCAACTGAAATTAAAACTGAATAACATCTTATACATAGAATCAAGTACCAATAGCTTTGACATGAGTATAAACACTATCGGACCGTGTGTCTTACCGATCCATCCAACGACCAATTTGTGAAGGATGAGGGGGCACAAATCTTTTATAGCATTCAATTGCAGATAAAGTCCATTGGTATTGGAGCGAATTGTGAAATCCCTCACAAACACCATATCCACACAAGAGTTTATATAAAAAAAATGACTATAAACATGACAATTCCCCCTTTCAGTATGCATATTTTTCCTTCTTGTGTTGCTCTCCCCCTTACTGTATGCTATCTCTCTCCCCCTTTTTTTCATGAATAGCTAAAGACTCTTCTAGCTTTTGCTGAATAGCATCTAATTGTGTCTCAATGGTTGTGAGATGCACTTGAACTTGGCTGTTGGTGGAGTAGAGAAGCCGTTCTAGACTTGAAATTCGCTAACATACACTCTCAATCAAAATGCTTAACCTGTCAGCTTGAGAGCTAGGTGATGCAGATGGAGTGCTAGTTGTTTGCATCTTAGAAGGAATGGGAGAACCAGTCTCAGTATGCACAGGTGTAGCTGGACCTTGACCGGATGAAGTGGCAAGAAGGAAAGGTTCACTCTTAGGTGCTTTGGAAGAGTGACTTTTGCTAGCTTGTAGTGAAAACATGGACAATGGACGAAGACGATCTATGGCATTTAATCAAGTACAATCACACAAATGAATATGACATTCATTGAACATAGACATGTGTGATGTGTGTGGATATCAGACATGAGATAGTCCTTAGTCCAATGTGAAGCTTCAATTATTAATTCAACCAAGACATACACAATTAGCACTAGATAATGTGACTCATCTCAATTATAGAAATATGCATATATGACCTCCCACATGCAACTTGATAATTATAACTTTGAAGCTTTTCATTTGGCTTCATATACATCATATCATTTGATCTTTTTGAATCAATACATCTTATTGTGAGATCGATGCCTGAAATTTTGATATTTCAATTTGATGAATAAGCCTTTGGCTTTTTGGGCACCATACATTATATTTTTGGTCGCTTTTCATTTTTCCTAGTAAAATACTAGTATGTGTGATAGGCTTTTGCAGCTCAATATCTCTTTTCATTTGGAGATTTACATTTGGTGAGCTCTTTAAGTAAAAGTGATAAAATAAAATAGTGGGAAGATATATAGGCACAAATCTATGCATGTCTCAAGATCAACAAAACCATTCACTAATCATTCATGACAAGGTTGAAGATCTATTTACAACAATCACACAGATTTCAAGAGTTTTTCCACAATGATATGAGTGCATAGGGAACAAGCTAAGCTCGTAGATGCATAAAGCCATTAGTACAAAGGTATAAGGAAAAACATGTTTTGAGACAAAAACTTAACAAAGTCGATCAAACTTTTTGGATTTTCTACTTTTTATGTGTTTTTGGATTTTTGACACAAAAACAAGAAATGATTGATCAAAATCAACAATGTAAAAACATTTAAAAAGAAACAAATAACCAACCAAACAATTTTCAACTTAATCAAGCAAAAAGCACACAACCAAGCATAGTCACAAATCATAGGAAGTATTAATGCATGGACATGTTGTAATGCTTATGCATGAGTATCCCTTTTCACCCACACGTCACGCGCGTTTGGGGTGATATCCCTATAGGATTGGGTACGAGAGTTAGGACTTTCAAACCTTCTAGTAAAGCTTTCCAAGCTGGTGGTGAATGCACCGATCATCTTCATCATGTCCATCACACCGGGATCACCATTTTGACCTCTTAATGACTCAACAGCCTAAGTCCTCTTGACCTTTGATCAGTTGCATTCTTCAATGCTTTAAGCTTATGACAATTTGGTTTGGTATGTTCTTGAAGTCCAAAATGATGGCAAAAATGGTTCATTCTCGGACCTCTTTGTGATCTTGGAAGATATTTCCCTCTAACTTCAGGTTTGATCACTGATTGGTTATGGGGCTTATGCAACACCCTTTGGTCAGCCATGTTTTTCTTCTTTTCATCCCCTACTTTCTTAGGTGTAGAGGCAGCCATTACAGGTTCATTGGCTTGCACAAACTTCACTTCTTTAGTGATTTTGACAGCTAAACTACTTTCTCCGGTATATCCCAACCCGAATTTGTCTGAGAATTGTTTTTGAGAGGAAATGACATCATCTAGTTTCTTGGTGGAGATCCTTTCTACCTTTGCATTTGCTTGAACTACCTCAAGCTCAAGAAATTTCATCTTTGAGTAGGCTTTGGTCAGCTCTCCATTCAGCGTCTCTATCTCACACTTGGCCTCCTTATGTTGCACTAGGAGACTTCTATAGTCCTTCTCTGCCTTCTTCATCTTTTTCACGGCTGCCTTGGCCACACGTGCATATTCTCCTGATTTCTCAAGGAGTGAATTGAAGTTTTCATGAAGGCCGCCTATACTCTCATCTTCTTCAACATCTGATTCTTCTACAATTCCCATTGACTCCTCACCACTATGCTCCCCATGCTCTTGTACAAGCAAATTCAAGTCCTCCGAAGACTCAACAAGAGCAATAGTCATAAAAGCGGAGTAATTCCCTTCTCTGTCACAGCTTTCCTCAGAATCAGAATTGGATGAATCCGAGTCACTAAGAGTTGTGGCATATGACTTGCCCTTCGATTTCAAATAATTGGGACACTCTTTCTTGAAATGTCTGTGTCCGTTGCACTCAAAACAAGTGATTCCTTGTGTAGATTGGGATTCCTTTCCATCTTTCCTTTTGAATTTTCTTTTCTCCTTTCCGGAACTTTGGAATCTCCCTTTACAACCAAATTTTCCATTGTTCTTGAATTTCAAGAACTTTTGAAAATTCTTCACCAAATATGCCACATCTTTATCGACAACATCCTCATCCGATGAGTCGTGAGCTTTGACCCTTTCATCAACCCTTTTAAGAGTAAGAGATTTGCTCTTCCTTTGTGTGGGCAGTGAGAATTCATAAGTTTGAAGTGAGCCAATCAGTTCTTGGACTTTAATATTATCAAGGTCCTTACTCTCTTCAGTTGCTGTCACCTTGGCACGGAAGCTCTCCGGCAACGAACGAAGGATTTTCCTTAAAACATTCGAGTCCTCTGTTTTCTCCCCCAAGTTGAACTTGCCGATGACCACTTCATTTAGCTTGCTATAGAAAGAATCAAAAGATTCATCCTCACTCATTTTCAACTCCTCGAACCGAGTGGTTAGCATCTGCAACTTGGTATCCTTCACTTTCTTTGTTCCTTCATAGGTGGTCTCCAATATCTGCCATGCCTCCTTGGCAATAGAAATGTGAGATATCCTGTGGAACTCTTCTGGAGACACACCACAAAAAATATTGTTAAGTGCTTTGCTATTTGCATTTGACGCCGCAAGGGTTGCCTTATCCCACGTGGATTTGGCAGCCTCCAGCCTAGTCCATCCAATATCCACCGCATCCTAAATGGTTTCATCTATTGAACACAAAAATTCCCTCATCCTAACTTTCCAAAAGGCATAGTTACTACCATCAAAATATGGTGGCGTAGTTAAAGATTGAGACCAGTCCATCTCAGCAAGGGGTCAAGGATCGCACTAAGGTGTTTAAACCACAAAGAGTGCACCCGCTCTGATACCAATTGAATGTTCAAATAGCGTATAAAACACTATGAACGTTTAGACCCCCAATTACAATATTATCAATTCAAGCTTAATGTCAAACAATATATGTGTAGAAAATGAACACAAGCTAATAATAGAATTGATAAATAATCTAAACCAATTAAAATCACATCCACAGCAGAAACTAAATGGCAAAGATTAAGGGAAGAGAGATGCAAATACAAAGACAACATAATGATGTGTTATCGAAGAGGAAACCAAAGCCTTCGGTGTAAAACCTCTCCGCCACCCTCAAAGCAGTCAATAGTCCACTAAAGAATGAAGTTGGGATACATGAACAGCAGAAAACCCTCAAAGCCTAATCTATCTAGTGTACCTAAGCCCTCCAAGCTTCTTGCTCCAATGAGGTTGTGCCGAACCTTTGTTTTCTTTAGCTTACCGGATTTTGCTATAGCCCATAACATCAACCAATAACCATTGGTCCTTTCCTAACTACTTTCTAAAGCACCAAATAGCCTTTTCATAGATGTGGGTATAGTGAGAAAAGGATTTGGGTAAGAACCTTTCCAGGATGTAACAATGGAGATGGTAAAAGTAGAGGAATTTGAAGAGTCTCTATGTGAAGATTGTAGATGAATCAATCTTGTTTTTCTCTAGGGTTTCTCTCTCAAAATTCTCTCTGGAAGCTCTCTATATTTCGTGGGTATAAGGGTCTATATATAGTGGTGGGTGTTTGGAATGCGAAGAGTCATTTTTCAAAATAGAACTGGCTGGCGACTTGGCCTCGCGACTTAACTGAGTCGCGAGTTCAAGCCGCGAGCTAACTGAATGGCCAGTCTGGACTTTTTGTCCTGTAGTGCTACAATTGGCATGACGGTTTAGCTTCTTTGCATACTTTACTTGTGTGCATCTTCTGGTAGCTTGCCAGCCGCGAGCTAGTCGCGAGATCCAGTCGCGAGTCCCTGCTTCACTGCATATTCTTGAGCATTTCTTCACACTCTCTCAAACACTACCCTTACAAGATTCCCACCTAAATACAGGGTTTCTAAATGCTGAAATACAAGCAAATTTGGCATGGAATAAAACCAACAAGATGGTTGATTAAATTCAACCTTACATACATATATTAGAGTAATGCTAATTATGCAACACAATGATCATATTGTCCTTTCCATGTTATTCAATCATGAAAGCTTGAAAATGTGTTGAAAACACAAGAGCTGTTTAGACCCCCAAATTAAAGTTACGGCTTGATTGATTTTACACTAACTTAAAACTAAGTGTGAAATAGTGTAAATGTGAGCGGATAAACAAACAAGCTACTCTAATCCATAAACATAACAACACAACAGTAAAATGGAATGTAAAAGAGTAGGGAAGAGAGATGCAAACACAAGATAACACGCCGATGTGTTATCGAAGAGGAAACTGAAGAACTCGACGAAAAACCTCTCCGCCGCCCTTTAAGCAATAATCGATCCACTAGACAATCAGTTGGGATACATGGGTTAGCAAGAGACCCTCCAAGCCTAATCTACCCGATGTAACTAAGCCCTCCAAGCTCCTACTCCAACAAGAATTCTTGGAACCATGTCTTGTCTAGCTCTCCGGATCTTGCAACAAACTACATGTTGCATTTGCCATCCTTGGCTTCTTCTAATACTTCCAAGCAGCACCAAAACCTCACTTGACACTATGAAAGGGTGTGGTAAGTGTTTGAACTATCAACCTCTCAATGGTATGGAAATGGAGAGGTAGGAGTTGAGGAAAATCCACAAGCAATTGTGTAGAGAAATGTGAGTATAACAATCTCTAACTCTCAAGGTTTGTGGCTAGGGCTTTCTCTTAGAAGCACTCCTTAACATTTGTGGGTAATGTAGGTATGTATAGTGTGGGTACAGAAAGTGTGTATTAGATAGTACAGCCTAGCAAAACAGAATGTTTCGCGAGTGTCTCACAAGAAGGCCTTACCCACGAGTTACTCGCAAAATGATGAGAATGCAAAATGTCATATTTTTCTCCCTTAATGTTTACTCTTTTATATTTATTTGGTGCCTAAATGTACTCATTATTCTTATATTTTGATTTAGGATGCAAATGGAGGCATTAAGTGCAAAACGTAGCTAATTGGGCGATTCTGGATAGCTTTGACATCGCTTCGTAATCTAGGCATAACTCTCTCACCCAAGCTCCGATTGATATGATTCAAGATGATATGGAACTCCAAGAAAAATCTATACAACTTTCATGTTTTGAATTTTGAGAGATACGGGCTGCATCAAGGTCGAAATCGGGCTTGAAGTTGCTGCACCTGCACTGCTCACATTCTAGAACGTTCCTTTGCTTGAAATTCTAATATGTAGATCTGATGTGGTTTATTTTTGGAAGCCTCTAGATCTGATGCACGAAAATTCCAGCTGAAAAACACCACTTTCCTAGTTATATTAAGACTTTGTTTTATTTTTAATATTTTTACTTAATTAGTCAGATTTGGATATTATTATTGAGAATATTTTTAGGAGATTTTTTAGGCATGTGAAAGGGACAATTAACATGTAAAAGGGGGAGGAGAAATCAAAATTGGACACACACACATGCCTCTCTCTCTCCTCTTCTGTAATTTTCTCCTTCGAGTTTTCTTTCATGGCCCTGCGTGGCTAAAACTTTTATACTTGGTCGAAGGAAACTGAAGCCTCAGAATCAATAAAACTGTGAGATCTAATTTGTTTTTATTGTTCAATTTATACTTTGAATATCAGATGTTCTTCTGTGCCTATTTTCATGATTGTCTCGTTTAATTACTAGGAGACCTACTAGTTTATTATTCGTTGCAATCTACTGCTAGGTTAGATATCAAATCCGTAATTGACCTCTCTAATTTGTGAAGCAACCAAGATTTAATGATTTGCTGTGTCAGAAATTATTAGATCTTAGGAAGAACGCTTGACTAAATTAAATGCAACCGCTTATGCTTGTGTTGTTTAGTTTCATTGATCTCTTTAATTCTTAAGGTTGCTACTAGATTAAACCTTTAGCACTTGTCTTGGGTTGTTTAGTAGTTAGGGTTTATTAGATCGCCTGTTTTCTAATTAACTGCAACTAATGAGAGATAGGAAAATAGTTCCACCAGTAAATATTCAAAGTGTGA